>MJUU01017987.1:91974-178387 GCA_002080025.1 Modiolus philippinarum
AAAAGTCTAATACTTAGAATTCTACGATTGATTCAAATTTCGGTAAATTTCCTGAAAGTATCAAAATACAAAAAATACCGAAGTTGTATAAAAAACAGTAAATTTCGTCATGCTGCACACGTGTATCAAGGAGTAACCTCACATCAGCAGCATTAAAATCAAATAATGTGGAAAGCCATAATCCAAAAGTTGTCCAAAATAAAGTACTCATTTCCAAAAATATCGAAATAGGAAGCCAAAATCCAGTACCAAGGACATCTACCGCGAGTGCCATACACGGAATGAAACCTCAGTACATGTATTTTTAAGTGGTTGGAATTTTGATAAAAACAGTAAATTTCTATAATACGCAAGGTAAAATTTTCATGTCAGACAAGTCTGACTTTGGGCTGGTGAATACCCTCGGGGACCTCTGGTCCACCAGCAGTGTCATGGGCCCAATGGTTCAAAATACAAAAAATACCGCAGTTGCATAAAAAACAGTAAATTTCGTTATGCTGTACACGTGTTTCAAGGACCAACCTCTCATCAGCAGCATCAAAATCAAATAATGTGGAAAGCCATAATCCAAAAGTTGTCAAAAAGGAAGTATTCGTTTTCCAAAAATATAGAAATAGGAAACCGAATCCAATACCAAGGACATGTACCGAGTGCCATACACGGAATAAAACCTCAGTTTTTTAAGTGGTTTGAATTTTGATAAAAACAGTAAATTAAAGAACATAATTTTTAAAAATTTTTACCTAGCAACCGCACTTTTAGAATTTATTTTGTTTATGACAAACAGTTTCATCAATTTGATTTCAAAAATATTTTATTCCAATTTTTGTAAATTTCCTGAAAGTCTCAAAGACTACTTATTTTTTGTAATACTACTTAGCGACCATATTTTAGTATTATATGTTTTTGCTTAGGACGCACATTTTCATCAACTGGATTTCAAAAATATTTGATTCCATTTTTGTTAATTTCTTGAAAGTCTCAAGGACCACTTAAATTTTGGAATTATACCTAGCAACCATCCGAGTAGGACAAACACTTTCACCATTTTGATTTCAAAAATATTTGATTCCAATTTTGGTATATTTCCTGAAAGTCTCAATGATCTTTTACTTTTTGAAATTCTACCTAGCAACAATACTGGCTGGCTTTTCAGTGCTAGTGCTGCGAATAACAAGTCTGACTGTCTGGCGTTCCTATCGTTGTCTACGTTTGTCTTTTGTCTTACGTATTTTTCCTGTGTAGTACCTAGCAGATTGTGGCATGTAATTGTAATTTTCAGCCATTGTAGGTGTTTCCTTATATCCATTTTTTACATTTATAGAATTTGTTTTGATAAGGAAAAGGGATTAAAAAAAATGGCTTTAAGTCAGTTTTGGTTTATTTCCTGCTAGTCTCAAAATGTTCATTCGATACTTTATATATAATCTTGTCGTTTTGACTTCTTCAACGTGACTTTTCTGCGTTGTTTATGACGTTGACGCCCAACATCCTAGAAACACTCCGGCAACGTTCACACTGCGGTTCGCAGACAGAAGGAAGGAGAGGTATTCACCAATTTCACACGCTGAGGCACTTTCTTGTAATTAGACTGTCAGAATGACTCGAACAGAATTTGGCAAATACATTGATCTCAGGTAAGGAAAAGAATATTCAGGCTTTGTACCAAAAATGGATAGCTAGCTCTTTCAATTTAGCACTGAGAAAGAAAATATAAGGTAGTTCGGGGACTGAAAGCAAAACTTTGTATATTAACCCGATGCATACCTGACTCCTATAAAAATATTCGAGCGATGTTTCAAGAAGAACTCTCCAACCCCAGGAAAAATATTGTGGAAAGGGTTTAACAATATTACGATGTAACCGGAGAGCATGAATCTCCTTACAAAATTGCAATGTGTCACCACCGGGGATTGAACCCTGTCCTGTCACACTTCCCCCACCTCTCAACACAAATCACACAAAAACCCTAGTTAGCTCCTTCTAACCACCGTGGGTTTTTAGCTGGGCGCCAAATGTAACCGGAGAGCATGAATCTCCTTACAAAATTGCAATGTGTCACCACCGGGGATCGAACCCGGGACCTCTAGCACTTCATCCAGCCACCTAACCGAATGAGCTAAAGAAATATTCCGTTAGCTCAGTCGATTTTTACTGGCTATATATCTACTACATATGAATCTCCTTACAAAATTGCAATGTGTCACCACCGGGGATCGAACCCGGGACCTCTAGCACTTCATCCAGCCACCCAACTGAATGAGCTGAAGAAATATTCCGTTAGCTCAGTCGATTTTTACTGGATATATATCTCAGTACTACCTACTACAACGCAGGTAGGCTGTCCTGTCACACTTCCCCCACATCTCAACACAAATCACACATAAACCCTGGTTAGCTCCTTATAACCACCGTGGGTTTTTAGCTGGGCGCCAAATGTAACCGGAGAGCATGAATCTCCTTACAAACCACCGGGGATCGAACCCTTCATCCAGCCACCTAACCGAATGAGCTAAAGAAATATACATCTACTACCTACTACAACGCGGGTAGGTTGTCCTGTCACAACGGAATAAAATTGTACCCAGGAAAAAATAAGTTACCAAACTTAAATTTTGTACTTATATCACTTAGTAAAGTTAAGAAAGTTGACACATCTTACAAATTTCGCGGGGGAAAATAATACATAGCTGAGCAAATGCCCATATTATATTATTTCAACCGGGTATACCGACCACACATTTCAAGTGGGATAGAATAAAATGATCATGTAAAAACGGAATTAAAACCCAGCTTTGTAGGTGATTTTGAGGAAAAAAAGAGCAATGAGTTCGGAAAAAAATCTTTATAAGAATTACAAAATATCACCTTTCATCTACAGTTACATAGACGTATATAGCTGTTTGCACTGGGTGAATGCACGAAAGCTTCTAAAACATTTGCAGATTTCCATAAAATCCCATACGTTACTATTTACACCTACTCATATAAGTTGTTTTGTTTTTTTAGTTATGAATCGATGGTTAGCAATACAGCACCCGTACAGAACTTCTTTGCTTCAGAGGTAAGCAAATAGATTTATTTTATTGGGAAATAGCAGGCCCATGGCTTCCACCTTATATTTATGAATAGATATAAGATATAGGCCTAGGCTGATCCATGTCGGCCAAGATTCCTTATCAAAATATTTGTATAGTTTACAATTTTGATTTATGTTGCGTTGCCATTGTTTTGTTTATTTATTTATTTATGTACTTTTTTGTTTGTTTTTGTTTTTAATTTTTTGATTTTGCTTTTGTTATTTGTTGTTTTTTTGTTTTGTTCCTTTCCTTGGCCAATATGGTCATTATATCGCAAAAAAGTAATGTTTCTTGGTGATGAAACATATGATTTTTTGTTGGTTCTTTTTAGTTTTTTTCCTTTTGTTTTTTGTTTTTGTTTTTTTGTCTTGTTGTTTTTTTTCAATAACACGAAATTTATTTTATGACATCATTTTTATCTCTAAATATATCTGTATGTAAAACTGTTACATTTTTGTATACTATTTCCTGCTCCACAGATAGACAACCTGTCATTACTTGATGCCACCTTGGCTTTCGTATGTTTCCTCATGTTCTGTGTTGCATACAGACGACGACTCTTGAACAAGAGACTAAGAAAACGTAAGTATTATTACAAAAACAAAGAAAATGACTAGAAAACCTTGTCATTGGCTTTATTTTTACTCCTAAGTGATGTGTAAATACTGATCAATTTTATTAGAAATTGAATAAAAAAGAAAGGCGGCTACAGGAACGCATCTTTTGCATTTCCCTTTGACTTGCACTGACTGAAAATTCTACATAAGTTTGGCCCGACAATTTAGATATTGCATCTTTGCCAGGTTCTGGGTATATTATCCCGTGTTCATTTTGCTGTATATTTTTGTGAAAAATTATTTATAAAAACTAACAAATTTGGAAAAAATTGTTAACAGACTAACATCTATACTGGCAAAACAAGGGAAATTATTAAACATGCATGAAACAGAAAACAAAAATAGATTTATCCAGAAGTGCACGTGAGCAACAAACACGGACCCATCATGTAATTACATGTACGATTTTTTTTACTTCATTGTTCATACCAGAAAGCATATATCATTAATATAAATTATACAGTGTAATTACAAAAGTGATGAAATATTTTTACAAATATATATGTAGCAAAACAATTTTACCATTAATCAAATACGTTTATATAATATATAATATATATTAAAACGGCCTGCCATACTCAGCGACCGGGCCTTTGTCCCGGGGGTCGTAGTAGATAATTAAGTCCAAGAATCAATTCACGGCATTTGCTATCTGTATTACTGTATTTATTATTTGCAGGAATTAATGAACTGAAATTTTGCTGTAAGGGAGATGATATAATCATTGGTAAATTACAACCATTTCTGGAAGGTATGTTATGATATTCAGAAACCCTAGAAGCATGCAACCAAAATGTATATAGATTTTTTAAATTTGTGTGAATGCCCGACAACAGCCTACAATCATGCACAAATACTGCATTTTAGAGCAACGAGAAAATCCAAACCGCATGGAACACTTTTTATGGTCTTTTATATAAAACGGCGACAGGATTCGGCCCGGAAGCAAAACAATCATTTAAGTAACAGAAAACATACATATGTGGCACTAAAGCCTTGCTTTGGACATGCATATGTAGCTGTATTTTTTTTTAATTCATAATTTTGGCAATGATAGAATAACTCTAAACCACAAGCAAAATAAGATAAAAAATACAAAACAAAAACAAACAAAAACATAAACAAAAACAAAACAAGAAAGCAACAAAAAACAAACAAAAAATGTCCTGAAACAAAGAAAATATTTTCATTATAAATTTTTGCATTTAAACAGTTTTTTGTTTACAAATACAGTGCTTTATCAATCAAATTTTTAAAGTAAACAACTCTAAACAGCTAGTTTTATTTTTAGTCATTTTTTTCAGTTATTTTTTTTTTAATTTTCGCTTTTATCTATTTTTATTATCTTATTTCATAAATATTTCGATTTGTAGATTAAAGAATTTTCAAATATCTTGAGCGTTTTCTATTCTTATTGTATGCCTCATTTTACACAATCATGTAAAGTGTCTGAGCGATATGATAATAAAGTCTTGAAGTCTTGAAGTCTTGAAGAATTCATCCGGAAAGAGGAGAAAATATTCTAATTGGTACAATTAAATGTAGCAACTCAATTATTCATTACCTAAAAATCACACACAATAGCATAATTCATTCTAAACTAATAAAATAACACATTATCATTTTCCCCTACAGACGGCAGAGGCAGAAACAGTTCAATTGAAATGCCAATGAGGAAAATGACCAGAAAATGCAATGAGATGATATCTGGTATAGAAAATACCAAATCTAGCATTTGCAACTTAGAAAAAGAGTTCCGGGGGTTTAAAACAAGATGGCAGGAAGTGGCTTCGCCCATCATTGCAGTACCAGAGAAAGACGTGTTGGGGAACATTGAAAGCATCAAAGTCAAAGCTGAACTGGTTATGTTGAAGGACTTTATTGGTAAATAAGATCAAGCATTCACTAATATATCGGGACCAATTAATGATTTGAAATATTTTAGATATTTTTTGTTATTTTTTTTGGTTTATTTTATCTTTTGTGTAGGTAATGTCTTGAGCATAAAATAAAACAATTAATAAAATATATACTTGCATAACAAATAAAAAAAAGAAATCTTACTCTGATTTTGTAAATTAATAATGTGCGGTTTGAAGGTAGGTATATTTTGTTCTGTGCCCTGACAGATTATGCCTCAGATAGCTTTCTTTCCAAATGATAACATCGGGTATGTGCTGACGCACGAGGATTGAAGATTGACAGTCTTTAACAAACTTTATTTCTATTTCAGTAAGAGAATTGAAATCAGTTAAATTTGTTGCCAACTACAACAAAGGCCTCATAGATGATGCAGTAGATGACATTGACAGAATACTGGTGTCAGAAGGTTCGTAAATCCATTCTTGTAGGTGTAATAGGTGTACATGCAATAATTAGAAAAAAAAAGACAAAACACCAAAATTGCATTCAATTCGTGTTTTTGGATTTTTACTTGTAAATTTTTTTCTTCCTTTTTCGTTTGGTTTGAAATAGTCTGCCAATGTTATCAATAATGAGTTTACACCTACTGGTAAATGTATTTGGTATTCACCCCTACTAAGCTGGATAATGTTAAGGTAAAGGTAATGCTCAAATATCAAAAACCGTACCTAAACATTATCCTGAACTGGGACAAAACGTTATCCAATCTTAATTAGAATAAGAAATTTGTTTACATTTTTCTCGACCGGGCTAAACATNNNTTCACGGGGGGGGGGGGTCACTTCCTATATAGAGGTATATACAGACGTGCCGCTGGAATGGCCCTGTTTTTTGTAGTAGTCAACTATATGAGTGGGTAGTAATTTTTGACATAATATATATAAATGGGTCGTAAATTAACCCCAAATGGCCAGACTCTCTACCGGTTGCTGTAATTAATCAAGTATTTATCATTAGTTGATGTTTAAGAACATTCCTGTTGTGAAATTAATGGTTTTCTTACTCAAATTAAACATTTTCACTATACAGTTGGGTTGCTTATTTTTGAAATTTACTTTATGAATGGGTCAATATTTTGCTTGGGGAACTATATGAAAGGGGCGTATTTTAAAATGCCCCCCTTCCCCGTGGAACTCTTCTTACCTAAACTGTTCGCCGAGAACTCAGCTTAACAGGGGTGGTATTGCTGACGTAAAGTAGGACATACTTGTCATGTTGCTTGTGTTGTACTTTAATGTTTCACACCATCAATTGGAAATTCTACAGCAACAAATATGTTACAGACAATTTGACCAGTGAAAAAAAAACCCGTCAGTTACCAATTCTATGCGTCGGAGAGAGTAGCTTTCCTGTCATAGTCTTATTGCACAAAATAAAACATAGATACGACATCAAATTGTTTGATTGCATTAGAATCGAAATAAACAGTACACTATTTGAATATCCAAGGGTGTCAATCTTGCTTTGAACGTCAAAAATCTATTTACAGACGACTCGACATTACAAACTGTATATTTACTTTTAACGCTATCGAATATTCCAATGTTGCTACATGTAATGCATGATGGTCAAGATAACGATGGGAATCTGAACTTCAAGTCCATTCTTTTTATGTCAGAAAGATTAAACGATCGCAAACAAGTTATAAAAACATAGCAATGTACTAGTTTTACATTAAAGATGTAGTAAGGTGACTTCTAAGGTGAGGTTTTTGAAATTCGTAAAAGTCATTCGGATTTTCGAATTTTATCCATTACATGTATTACTTTGTAATATATTTTGCCCAATCACACCAAATTGTCTAATCATCAAAGGCTTGAGTAGCTTATTTAATGTTAGTAAGCAAGATTTCATCAGATTGTAAATTTTCCTTCTATGTGAAAGAGATTAATAATGCCAGAGAATGTGTCAATGCAGTGCCAATTAAGGTAAGAGTCCAAGAGACCCTTTTCCTGCAATTTTTGAAAATGTGAGATATCTTTAAAACAAGCTAGGTTCATAATATATCACTATTTATAGCTGACTTATTCATTTACCAATGATCTTTCTATTTATGCATGGTATCAATTAAAAATCGTAGATTTATTCAAGTTCACCTTACTTCATCCTTTAAAGAAAATATTTTGCTGGTTTTCTTTAAATGAGAGCATGCCTTATTATTTGTTACATCTTTTTTTTTTGGGTACATCTTGTTTGATATAAAACTGATATTTTTCGTTTCAGGTTTGTGAATGTTTACAGTATGAGAAGGACACTGCTGGATAGAAGTTTAATTTTTTTCCATAGTCTTGTTTTCCCTTTTTGTCAATAAAGATCTTTGTTTTCTTTCAGTATGTTCTTTCAATGGTTATTTTATTTTGTTCTGCTATTTCTAATCTGTACAATATATTTTTCTTATTCTTGAATGAATGCACAGCCCACGCGCGTTTTCAGTTCTGATCCTTAATTAAGTCTAGAGTTTTAATTCCTAACCCCATTGAATGTACTGTCCAGTGAAGACGAAATGTCTGATTTTATCTTGACACTGGCACATTCCTACTAGCCATAGTCATTGTTGCATATAGCAGAGGCCCTCCCATTTCATTACTTGATATAACAATGTCGACGATTCACGTTTAAAGCTATTTTTTTTTTGCATTTGCATAATTTGAACCATAATTACCGTTTTATAATGTATATTCCTTGGTTAGAAGAATTGTCCATAGCGAATGTGAGCAGTGTTATAGGCACCAAAGAGTCGTTCATTTTTATGAAGCTTTATATATGCGAACTACTGAAAGAATAGGAGAACTGTTCTTCACATGAAAGGTGTTTTTCTTGTGAATCGACGTTTGATACTCGATTGCCCCCAATATTTCATTTCCGACTTGCATAAGCAGTTTTGTCAAACATTTGGTCAAAGTCTTACTCTTTTATGCCTATGATATTATATTTATATGGATATGGCATTGCTCAACATATCGCAATGAATTCCGCTCAAACTGGTGCTTACTACTTGTATGTGGTATGAGCAAAGCTCATTGTTGAAGGCCTCATTGTGACTTCAAAATGAAGAACAACAGTAAAAGCGTTATTTCATTGCTTTGTTTTACCATATATTTGGAGAGACTTTGTCTCATATGCATCTATTCCATATCTCTTAATTGCTACATCTGCAACTGAAATACATTACTGCCTTTTGGTTTTGTTTCCTCTTATTAAGAGTTGTGCCGAAACAAACATTACGTCCAGACTGTTGGAGACTGTGTAGTTGGGGAACTGATAGATCACAATAAACATGGGTCTCAAACTGAGGCATTATGAAAGCATAATCACTAAAGACGGACACCTGCAGTAAAAGAAGCAACAAAAATAAAGGGCTACGCCAAGCGCAGCATGTCTACCACTGAAATTTGAACAAGTGTAATTTAAAGTGAGTGTGGACATACTAAAGAGCATATATCGCTCATCTGGACCCAGTCTTTGTTAAAGGATCTAAATTAAACTATGGTTACACTTTGCCTAGCGTGTTATCAGAGGACAAGACCCTTTAACGTGTTTCAGTTGGGTCCAACTTTGGTTCCCTCTTCTGCAGGGGACCATCAAAAGACTATTGTGGCCTAGTTTTGTTCCAATTGGGTAAGCAGTTGCAGGGAAGATCTTTGAATGTGTTTTCATATAGAATCCAATGTTAAACTATGTTTAATGCTGGCATTTATCATGTATATCGCGGACAAACATGTTAAAAAGCACTTTTTACATGGGATAACCTTAAGACTATTGTGGACTAGTTTGGTTACAATTGGCTTAGCAGTTTCAGAGGAGATCTTGGAATGTGTTTTCCTATAGGGTCCAATGTTAAAACTACTAGTCATGTTCCACGATGACGGCCAGTCTGGATAAAGCGTGAACATTAAAAACACCTCCTTTGGCGGTGGCCACCCAAGGACTATTATGGCCAAGTTTGGTTCCCATTGGTTCGGCAATTTCAGAGAAAAAGATCTTTAAATGTGTTTTGGCATAATTGTTGGAATTATGTTCCCCACTGACGGCTATCTTGAATATAGCGAGGACCTAAAAAAACATTTTGCAGGGGACCATCTATTAAAGACTATTGTGGCCAAGTTTGGTTTCAATTGGCCAAAAAAATTCAGAGACGAAGATCTTTGAATGAAAAGTTTGGACGGACGACAGACGAAAAGTGATGGCAAAAACTCACCCTGGCTATAGCCAGTTAAGCTTATGATGTTTTCCAACGGGGTCAAATGTTAAACTATGCTATGCACAGCTGGCGGCCATATTTTAAACAGATCAGAATGACGTACATGAATACTTTTTGTAAAGGCGTTTCGCCGTTTCCATACGTCTTTCCTGTCATGGTCATGATAGGTCAAATTTATGTCAGTAATATGATAAAACATAATATGCACAACTACACGTGGTGCTTGCTACATCATTAAGATTTGCTGAGTAGTATCACAGGAGTTGTGCTGAAAAACTTTGTGATGAATAGACAGACAAGCATGACAGAAAGTTTGGAATACATGATAAACCTTATCAACTGTTATTGTTACTTTGTTCAGGAGTTGAAAAAAATATCAATTCAAGATTAACAAGAGGATACCATGAAGATGAGACACATTAACATGACTATTTAGGTTAATGTCACTGCACACTCAAGTCAATGATATGAATAAAATGTGACCAAGCAAAAATGAAGGAAGTCTTCCACCGTTGCCTGCTAACAGACGATTCTAAAAGATTAATCATGGGGACGATATACTCATCAGTCATGATCATTGTCCTTCATTGTCATCATTGCTGTGTTTGACAAGTGACTTTCTATGCATTTCTTCATAGTTCTTTCTGTGATAATAATTTCATTTCCTTCAGTTAAATCTTTCTATCTACCAATTGATGTCTGGAAAAGCTTTACAGATTTTACAACCCAAATTATAAAACTCATAGGAACAACCAAGAAGTTGATCTTGTGATAAAAGACCTTTAAAAAGCTACCACTTTTGATTTTTTAGTAATTATCTATTTTTTAAGGTAGTTAATTTCCCATTTCCCACATTTTTGTGATTTCACCCTTCCCTAATTTTTTTCATCTTTTTTCCCATTTCCCTAAATTTTTGACCCCTTTTTCCCATTTCCCACAGCCGTGTCATCCCCCTCCCTTATAGCTAGGAAACCACAGGAACTACGCCAAATCCGTTGACATATTACCGTAAGCTTATATCAAGAGGAGTCCAAAGAAAAAAATCCCAATGAAATCCAATGAAAATTAAAAATTTTAGGTAATCTGCAAATTTACAGTTTCGGCCCCTTTGACCCCTTATAGCCTGGAAACGGTAAGAGCTATAGCAAATCCGTTGAAATATTGCCCAAAGCGCATATCAATAGGAATCCAAAGAAAAAAAAATAACGTCAAAATCTGATGAAAAATAAAAAAAATAGGTAATCTGCAAATTTTAAATTTTGGCCCCGTTCGGCCCCTCATAGCTGGGAAAAGAAACAAGTTACCAAAAATCTAATAGCTGAGCGCAATTTTAATTTTTCACAAGGAATCCATTGAAAAGAAACTGCATCAAAATCGGACAAAAAATTTTAAAAATATATATCTTTTTTCAGATTAGCCCCTTTTTGGACCCCATTTATCTCGGGAACCGTACGTGCTACATTAAATGTTGCATACCACAGATTGGAAATTTCTTCAAGAGCACACTGAAAGAAACCCCATCAAAATCTGATTAATAATAAAGATTCCACAGTCAAATATGTGAAAACACCCAATTTTACCCCCTTTTTGCCCCTGATTCTAAAACGGGTGTGGCCAAAAACTAAAAATTAAAATCTCAGTTTACGCGTGTGCCAAGAAACAACATACTAAAATGTGATAATGATAATGAAGCAGGATAAAAATGGAAACGGATCGTTAGGTTTATCTCAAAGTTCAGTACAAATGAATGACGATAAACTGCAAGAGGTCGACAAGAGTAAGAATATGATATACGATATTTCACGAAAGGATATGGAGTAAATGAACATGAGACCATAACACATATGTTAACTCCAACTGCAATAATTTCAATGAGCTGTATGGCCATTTCGGAATTTAACTCCCCACCAGCAGCACCAGAACCCAAACAAAGGAAATCCGTAATTTCAAAAAATGTCTAAAAGAAACATAACCAAACGAAATCCAAATAATCAGTAATATCAAATATAGCTAAGGACAAAACTACGATGGACGGAGTTAATCCTTAGGTTTTAGAATTTACATAAATTTAGATAATAGTAGTTGAACAAGGTGTACACATGAGATATAATCTCATGTACAAGTACACCATATCTAAGAAAAATAAAGAGCATACATCTCTACCACGGGGAATTGTTTTACCAACTCCACACTGCAATAAAAGACAAACTCCTGTATTAAATATTTCAAGAAAGGATATGGAGTAAATGAACATGAGACCATAACACATATGTTAACTCCAACTGCAATAATTTCAATGAGCTGTATGGCCATTTCGGAAATTAACTCCCCACCAGCAGCACCAGAACCCAAACAAAGGAAATCCGTAATTTCAAAAAATGTTTAAAAAAAACATAACCAAACGAAATCCAAATAATCAGTAATATCAAATATAGCTAAGGACAAAACTACGATGGACGGAATGCATCATTAGTCGTCCTGGCGCTTTATGATAATTTGGCACAGAACACCGATTAATGCTCCAAATGCTCCAATAGTGACATTTTTAGTTAATTCACACATTTGTATATTTCATCGCCATATGTCACACCACTCAAAACGAGCTGAATCGAGTGAAGTTGTTGCTATTTAATTTTTGGGCAGGAATGTCAGATTCAATTTTCCAGAATTCAACCAACCCCGAAAAAATATAAAAAATATCCTAATGTCGACACAAAAAATCCCTGAATGTGCATCTTCCACTTAAGTTTAAAATTTCATATAAGTCTTAATTTCATTATTTTTTACATAATTTTTCGGAGTAAGTGTTAGTATTTTTTTTAATGTATCAGTTGAAAACGGGGTTCAAGTGATCCCTGTATCAACTTTCTTTCTTTTTTGCCTACTGTTTTGATATAATATGTGTTGAAAAGACAATACTTTTCAAAATATTCAGTAGAATAATTCAGAGTACCATTGTATAATGTGTCAGAAATTAAAGGATACAGAATAAATGTAAATGAGACAAAGTTTCTACAAAAAATGGTAGAAATCAAGCAATGAAATAACTAATTTATTGTTGGTTTTCATCTTGAAGTCAGTATTTGCATAATAAAAGATTTTCTTTGTGTCATGTTCCTTTTAGTTTGAACATTTATTGAAAACTAAGGAATATCTCCCTAGTGCAAAGCTCTGCCCTTAGCTGATTTTGGCATTCCATATAGATCATATTTGGCTATTTGTTCTCTAGCAGTTTTTAAACATCTTTTAGTTGATCGTCTTCCAAATGTTAAGATTTTATCTGAATTGAAGAGACATAAATTGTCGAAATGGCCATATGTAGAAACTAAATTTACAGAAACTTCGGTATTTTCTTTTTGTACAAGTGAACCTTGAAAAGTTGTGTTTTGTTCTTAAATTGTTGTCACTGTTTTTGAGTAATTATCCCAATGATAATTTTTTTATATGATGGACATTTTATATAAAATCAACAACAAAGACCAGGTTCATATAGTATTGCATGAACATTGTCCTAAAAAGTTATATTTTTTTCCTGTAAAAATCATTTCAAGTACACATTTTAAAGGTCTGTTCACATAATTTATAGGTAATAAATATAAATACAGTATTTAAGTTTGAAGATCCCCTTTCCAGTTCAATGTAAACTTTGCAATTATTTTTGCTGAATCCTCAGTGCTTACTACTGCTTAGTAAAGCAAAAAAAATATCTGAAAATTATTGATATAATTTCTAACTTTGTAAATAGTATGGTAGTTGGATATTTTGTAATAGGCAAGTGTGGTCTTTTTGAAAGATTTGCCGTTTGCTAAATTGTTTATCATTAGTATCTCGTTCTTTCTTATGCTTCTGCAAAATGCTTAAAGTGTATGCATAATTAAAACAGTTATGCGAGCAAAATTTGGTGATGACCCAAAAGTGGAAGGGATTCTGATTTTACATCTACACACGATTCTCTTAGGCTTACTCCTGAAAGGAGAAAAGGACCTAATAGTCATTCTCTGTAAGTACTTGTACTTGAAATTGTGTGGCACACATGGTCTTAATTTTCCCCTATACTTGTTAGACAACAATTTTCCTTTGAGATGAGAAAATATTAAAGTTGATTTTATTTGATTGGTTTTTGGTTGCCATGTCAACAACCATTCATTTTAGTCCATTTTTGAAAGCATACCAAGTAGAAATGCAGGTACATGGAAATAAATTGTTACCTACAAGGAAAGGACTAAGCACTTTTTTTTAAAATTGAAAAAAAAGGTTGTGGGGATCATGATTTCTAAGGTGGTTTGCCATGATGCCAAACATGGTCATTTTAGTGATTTACAAACAAGGCGCTTAATCATAATAAATAATTTGACTTTGAGATAAATTTTCAGGGTCAAAAGTCACAATCGATTGTAGTTGAGCATACTGACTTATGTTAACATTGCCAGATGCCAGATACCAAACATTAAATCAATATCCAATATTATTAAAAAACACAATCCAGACAGCAAATTATCAAATAAAAAATAAAAAATGATCTTAATGTCGATTTCAAGGTCAAAGGTCATCAATTTTGCAATGAAGTCAATTTTACAGAGATGATATATCAACAAGTCTAAATATAAAATCAATATCATAAAAGGCAAAACAAAAACAAAAAACAATAGCAAAATAGCAAGAAGTTGTCATAAAACCATTATTTGTCGAAAAAAAAATCAACAAATATTTATTTTATATTTGTTTATGTTTGTAAAAAGTTCAAGGTCAGAGGTTATTCGTGAATTGTGATGCATTATGCCGAGATAATATACCCACATAGAAGATAAATCAAACCCTGTGTCCTAAGGAGAAAGCTACAAAGGACGCCTCGATTTTAACTTGCTAGACATAAAAAGGACGAGACATTGAAATATTACACACATGGTGAAGGCCAGAGGTCATATGGTATCTTTGGAAAAATGGTTTATACAGGACAATGCATATAAATATGCAATATTTGTGAATTATTTATGACTAAAGTATACAAAATACAAAATCACTTATTTATTTAAAACATTAACAAAATTGCTATTTTTGTTACCATGGTAACGGAAGTAATCTCCGTTATTTTTTAAATTTATTTTCGTGAGAGAATGTAAATTTATAAAATGGAATATTGTTTGTTATTACAACCACCCTCTCGTGGTTAAAAAAATTAAAATTGGCAATTTAGCACAAATGTGTAACTGTTGCCATGACAACCAGTTCCCATAACAACGATATTTTTTCTTTCAAAACAAGTTTTCTTCTTTGACGTGTTAATATAAAACAAATTTCAAAGAAATTCATTTACATGCGTGCTAAAAAATTTAAGTGCTAACAGAGAATCTATATTAATTGTAAGTTCTTCAATGTTCTGATTTTTTAAAAGAGATTATGGAAAGTGCGCCCCACTAGATTTTTTCATACTTTCAAAAAAGACAATAGACATATCGAAATAAGTTAAAAGAAAATCTTTTCAAAAATATTGGATTTATGCCAAAAACATTAAAATTTTTAATGCATTAATAAATCAAGAAAAGCCGGTAAATTTGACTAAAATCCTGAAGAATATCACTGAAGAATATTCCTCCTTGAATAAGAAGAATCAATGATACCTTCAAGTTGATCAAGATGCCATTACTTTCATGCGCTTTTGTGTATTCGTTGAACACGTAGTAAGTGTCACATTATTCGCATTTAATGTACTTATTACACATAAACTGCTTAAATTGTGAACAGACCATTAGTTACTATAAAATAACAAATTTTATTAAATAAACAGTTAAGCTAAGTAAAAAAAATAATCATAAATAAAATGTTTCTAAAAAATAATCAAACAATCTTTATAATTTTCACAATAAGAACCGATTCCTCTGCATCTGTTAAAATTTGTACTTAGCATGATAGCATGTGCTTAAAATTAGTTTTGCGTTTTATTTTTCTGAAACATGAGTCAAAATTGCGACATGTAAATTAAAGTTGAAATAAAGAAATCATTTATATACTTCGGTATTTTGTTATTTATACGTTTTAAAACGTAAACAAGAAAATCAACAACAAATAATAAATTATTGTGTAAAACATTTTAGAAATTTCTACTGAATTATATTCTATAAATACCATACAAAGTATATAATTTGTCGTTTGATATTTTGGCTCAACTATTTACATTGTTTTACCGAGCCATAATGTAACTGCACTGGCAATAAATGCTCTCTGGACAGTAACGTAATACCAATGATATATACCACGACCAAACCAATGAAAGGGTTTTGATTTTACATTTGTAAAAAAAATACATAAACATATAAATTTACATAAATATAACCTTTTTCAGTCATAATAAAAAATTACACTTTATATGATATTTAAATCTTTATATGAATTTATAAAATGATCACGAATTTTGACTTTCGCTGGTTCGTCAAGACAGCATTTACTTGATTGTACCTCAACCATTTTTTAACCTCAACAGCCAATCACATTGCGCGTTGTTACTAAAACCTTTTTCTGTTGCTTCAGTTACAAACAAAGAGTTTGGAACGTTTCAACACGTTGAGCCAAAACAGAATCTAAATAGAAAAGGGTTCAATTAATACTAGAAAATACTAGAAAAAAATACCGTTCATTTTACAAGCCAAATTAACATCCATTGAATTTGTTGTTATGTCTCACAGACGATTCGTTACGCGAGAGTTAGCACAAATTTTAGACTTTCTAATAAGACATATGTATCCCCCTAACCGCCTTATTTAATCAAGGCTTAAAAAATCCGTCTCATACGGTCATAAAAAATTCTTTAATAGATCTTTCCCTTGTGGGATAAATGTGCAGTTTCTGTCCAAACTGTTACTCATGATTTATCTTTTTTAACTTTATACTGGGATGATACAGTCTACGACCTTTCAATAGCTTTTGCTGTTGGGTTGCTACAGTACACTACCGCACCGTCATTAAACTTGGCATAAACTATGTTTTACAATGAAACAATGAAAATATATGAACATATGACCTTTTTGTTGAATATATCATATACTGATGAGCAGTGTTGAAATTTTCTTTTTTTATCTTACCGTCTTGGGACAAGTACAAAAATACTGTTCTTAGAAATAAAAAGGCAAAATTCTTGGTTACATTTTATTAAGCATTTATTTAAGATTAATTTCGGTTCACTCATGAAAATACGGACCTGGTCAATGAATGGTGAACCTCGGCCGTAGGCCTAGGTCAACCAGTCTTGACCGGGTCCATATAGTCATTAGTAAACCTCATGAAAAGTCAATAATTATATAGAGTTTGCTCATCTAAAACGATTCTTTGAAAATATTTATCTTTCGAAATGACATGATTTGGTATGACATTAATGGCGATGCCCTGCTAATTTTAGAGTATAAAATAGATGACTGATGAGACTGAATAGAATATTAAATAAAATATTGTTTTGCTTGATACTGTGGAAGGTTTGGTCGTGGTGGAACAGGTGGTGTTAGTTCTTTATCAGGACTATCATCATCAGCATCATATGAATTTCCTCCTTCACTGTAATCAACAGACAGGAAATTGCCGTCTCGAATGCTTGGGTCTCCCATTGTTGTTTGGGGTTTGTTCTTATATTGTACAAATGAATCTTTCATACCGATTCCAGAATCTGGAAACTGTATATACCTATAAAACATTAAAAAGAATTTTAGTTAAATCATATGTAATTTAAAACTACTCGACACATTGGATTTTCTACCTTGTCCAAAGCACTATTCATGGATTGCTTTTGCTACAACAACATCCTTTTTAACTTCATTTTCCACTATTATCCTTTTGTTTGTTTCTTTGGTTTGAAAGTTATATAACCGGAACACAACGTATCATGTTCGTGAAATTTACAAGTCTTCACTAAACCTGGTGTCATGAACGATGCAGATATGAAGAAATAAATTGTCTATTTAAACGTTATATTCACACTTATTTTCCAAATTTCACAGTAGAAGTATAAACTGCGAGAGATTCGAAAGTCTACTATTTCGCAATGCTTATCACTAAAACATATATAGTTTTTTGGTACTTCTGATTCAATTGATGTGCTTCTAATCGATAAATGAATATTTTTGTACCCTTTTTATAGTGAAAGGGTGTAATAACAAAATTACCCCCACAGAATTGTCAAGAACCAAAGTCCTTGAGGCAAAAGGACAAAGCAGGTGGAAACCACCGGATAATTTGTAAGAAAACAATAGCAGTAGCAAACTGAAGGTACAAAAGATATGTAAATGACATAAAACAATGTCCTGAGATATGACAAAAGAAAAGAAGAGAAAACAGAAGAACAACAAATTACGTTTCTCATATAGTTTAGATTTGACAATGTACAAAAAGGCCAATAGGTTGTTTAAATAGTCACGTTTATCTTAAGCTCATTGGGATTGATCCGATATATATTTCTTCAATTGTATCCATAGAGTAAAAAAGATAACAGGAAACACCTACAATAGCCGAAAAACACAGTCATATGCCACAAAGTAACAAGGAACTGCACTAGAAACTAGAGGCTCAGAGACTGAGCCTGTATAAACGCTCACCTGACAAAATGCTTCTATGCCATGCATGTCCAAAAACGATGTTTATAACCAATGGGATCTAATGTTTAGCTATGTTCTCCATTAGCACCCGTTTTTTTCTGATCCTATTGAAATGGGTAATTTTTCAAAGAATCTTCTATACATTTAGTTAAATTTGCTTGAATAGTTTCAGAGAAGATGATCAAAAGGATGGTTTTCTCATTCCAGACGGGGGCTCCAATGTTAAAACTATGTTCTGCACTTGTTGCCATGTTTTTTATCAGATCAGAATAAAATGGGCAATCTTTGTAAAGTACCTTCTATACATCATTCCTGTATTTTGGTTGAATTTGCTTAAGTGGTTTCAGAGGAGAAGATGAACATGTGAAAAGTTTAACGGACGGACGACGGACGCCAAGTGATGGCAATAGCTCACACTAACCCTTTTGGTCAGGTGAGGTAAAAAAACCACAATAGAAATACAAAGGACAAACGTAAACGTCCTCGTAAACAAATCATGTTGTCCAACGTGATTCGGTAAAAAGTTATTTTAAGATTGAGCATATTAGCCTATTTATAAACAGATATTAGCTCGCTGCAAAAATGACCTTCCGAACGTATTTACACATTTTGACACACCGAGTTGACAATAAATCCGACAAAATTTAGGGGACAACAATTTGATTTTCAAGCCGGTGAGGGATTGGGCGATGTTGTGAATAAATAATTTAATCTTGGTTTGAGTGGAAATAAATGTTCAGATCCTACTGAAAATGAATAATATAATTTTGATTTGAAGGAAAGAAGTTTGAAATGCAGATAAATAATTTGATGTGACGTATGGTGAAAATAGATAATTTGTTGGAGGTGGACATGAAAATAAATATTTTTTTCTTGGCAAAAACGCCCAAGTCAAATGGTCGTCATCTTTCATTGAAAGCATTTTTATTGAAGCAAATAATCATACAAGCGATTATTCGTAAGTAAGGTAAATACTGAGCAAATATACATTTTATCGAAAAATATTCTTAGCAGACGTATTTTAAAACTATAGTGAAAATACATTCATTGGTTTTATAATAACATTAAACTTAATTCCTTGTAATTGCGATGTCAACATCGAACTATCTCCGTAAATCTTAAAAAAAGATACTTTCAAATAAAGTGAAAAGCAGAGACTTGACATGAAACAATAAATATTTGGTACCATTTTTCGATTTGTGTGTTTTCCTGAGATATTTTTTTATTTACGGGAAAAAAACAAAAATTGTGTACCATACTATAAGTAACGTAATACAGAAGTGCTATAATTCACTTACTACATATATGGTTTTTAGATTAACTTTATGCAAAACTTGTGTATGGAAAAAATGGTACCACAATATGATTGCTATTTTCTTTGAAACGTTGGCTAATTTTTATTAAACGAAAGTCTGTAGACAGTCAAAAGGATGAAAAACTCGACGTAAATGTCAAAAATAACAAAATTCCGAAGTGACTGTTTATTCAATTTCTGCAGATGTGCATTTCAATTACTTTTGTACCTTCAGTACATATCAAATCAAAACTTTTATAAGTTGAAAATCGAAAAACGCATAAAGCTGATATAACACAAATAACCAATAAGATCTAAATAGAAAAAACCGAAATCAGCTAAAAACAGATCTATACACGAAGAGGATATTCCTCAGTTTTTAACAACATTTTGTTAAATTTAGTTATTGCAAATTTAAAAATAAAATTGGTTTTCATGCCACCGAAGGACAGACTACTGGGTTGGTGAGTACCCTTGGGAATAACAGTATACCAGCAGAGACGATTTTTGTTTAAAAACCGTAATTTTTCGAATAAAAACAAATTTTGAAAAAAGTTCATTATGGTTACTCTATACACTATGCTGAATTTCTTGTCCTTACTCTATACAGTGTGCTAAATGTATTGTCGATCAGATCAGTTGTTATGCTCCTGCTTCAAGACAAAATTAACAATACATCATTTTAAAACCCTTTTTGCCCAGAATAAATGTTCTATAGGTTTCAGCTTTATAGAATAATATACCTTGAGTGTTTTAGAAAGTAGTCGAAAATAATTTATTTATAATGCTTTATGCTGTATGAAAACTAGCTTACATTCATATTTGGAGTCGTGGATATCTACACTTTTGGAATATTATTTTCTCTTTTGCTGTCCTGTTTATTCTTACAGATACAATGAGGCAATAGGTAGAATAACAAAATACTGAAATGACTGTTTTATTTTCCGCATATGCGCATTTCGACAATGTATGTGTCATCAGTGAAGATCAAACCCAAACATTTGGAAGTCCATTAACCGAAAAACGTGTAAAAGCTGATAGAGAACAAATAACCAAAAGGATCAAAATAGAAAAGCCAATTCAGCTAAGGACAGAGCTATGCACGAGGGAGATACTCCTTAGTTTTAAACACAATTTATATTGATACTATAAATAGGGAGAACATTTGTAAACCTTCTCATATTAATGGGTCATGGTCTTTATTTTTGAGTTGGTTCAAATTTAAAACCAGGAAGTGTGGGAAAGGCTTTCACTGACTTTTACCATACTTAAACATTAGGACTGTTGGCTAAACTTTGTCGTGAAAAAAAAACATAATCTACTGAACCAATGTGTAGTTAATAAGTAACGTTTCTTTAGCATTTGAACATATGAGTGAAAAATTTGAACATATGAGTGAAAACGAAAATAGGTGCTTTGGATATCAAATGTCAATGCTATGACGTATAAATAAGTAACTTAATAATGCAGTTACTGTAAATTTTGTTTTTACAATAAGGTAAATTTATCCAATTAATTCTTTATACGTACTTATTGCCTAAATTCATTAATCATGAATCGTATCCGGCGCTTGAAAACATCTATGAAAACTTGAACGCCCAGTATATTTTATGATCCTCTTGTTGCTAAAACATTGACAAACCTCCAGGAAAAATACGTCATAGTACCTGCAGACAAAGCTTCTAACAATATTGTGTTTGTATGCAAGAAGCATTATTTAGACTGTCTTGTTAAAGAGATTTGTATTGACACTTCATTATTCCCAGCTACATTATCAAGGGACGAGATAATCACAAAGCACACTTCTGTGTTAGCATCATTCGGTATCAAAGTTGATGAGAATAACAGTTATCTCCCTTATATTTACTGGGTGCCTAAGCTTCACAAGAATCCCTACAAACAGAGATTCATTTACTCCATATCCTTTCGTAAAATGTTCATTGCAGGATCTGCCAGATGCACCACTAAGCCCCTATCCAAACTCCTTACCACTTTACTGACTGCAGTTAGAGATGGTCTAAAAAGCTACGGCGAAAAAGCATATTCCACGAGCGGCGTGAATCAGATGTGGATTCTTAAAAATTCCAAAGATCTCCTTGAAAAGCTCTCCTCAAACAGTCTCGCATACTGCAACAATATTCAAACTTTTGGTTTTTCCACCCTTTATACAACTCTTCCCCATAATAAACTTAAAACAAAAATTTCCGATCTGATACATCAATGTTTCTGTACCAAAAACGGAGAACGCAGGTATTCCTATCTGGTAATAGGAAAGATAAAACATATTTTGTAAAGAACCACACTGAGTCAAACAAGAAATACGTGATTAAGATGCTTGAATGTTTGATCGACAACATTTTTGTTGAATGTGGAGGCCGTGTTTTTCAACAGACAATAGGGATTCCTATGGGAACAAATTGTGCGCCACTTTTAGCTGACCTTTTCCTTTTTTCGTATGAAGCAAAGTTTTTACAAGGGCTGATACAACAGAAACAAAAACAACTAGCCCAGACTTTTAATTTCAGCTTCAGATATATAGACGATGTACTTTCTCTTAATAAACCAAGATTTAAAGAATATTTATATCGCATCTACCCCAGTGAACTTGAAATTAAAGAGACAACCGATATACCCGATTCTGCTTCATACCTTGACCTTTTGTTATACATTGACGAACATGGACGTCTAAAATCTAGATTATATGACAAATGTGATGATTTTGACTTTCCAATTGTGAACTTTTTTTTTCTGCAGCAATATACCTACATCCCCAGCATATGGAGTATATATTTCAAAATTAATTCGTTACTGTAGAGCGTGCAGTACATACAGTGACTTTGTGGAAAGAGCAAAAGCACTGTCACAAAAACTGCTGAGTCAGGGATATGTTCAGCCGTTGTTACTTTCGTCCCTTCAGAAATTCTATGGCCGTCACCACGACATCATAGATAGAGATATGAACTGTCAGTATCACAAATAAAAACTGACATTTTCAGCTAGATTCACGTCTTCACAGATTTGACATTACCAGTTTTGACTTTACCCTGGATTGACCCACTGACAGTGTGACGGATGCTGTATACAGAGCAGGACATGCTTACCCTTCCGGAGCACCTGATGTCACTCTTGTTTATTGAGAGTTCACACTGTTAGTGCTTTAGATTTTTTTGTGCTGTATATGTAATGTTCGTGTGTTTTTTGGGCATGTGGTGTCTTTGGTCTTCCGTCTTCTGGTGTTCTTGCTTTTGCCTTGTCTCTGGACTTTGATTTGTGTAATCTTGTGCTTTGTTCCATCGGTATTCTACTGCTGTTGTTTCATTTTAGTGGATCCTGTCCTGGTTAGTCTAACCAAATCCATAACCTAACACTTATCCTAACTACATGTATATCTCCAACTCTAACCCTAACCCATGACAATAATCCTAACCCTAACCAAAGCCTACTGAGGTAACTGTGAAGTTGTAGATCCACTGAAGTAAATTAAGTCGTGCTAACAATAATTTTATTTCACCGGTGTGTGTTTAAGAATATTTGTTAAAACTTTACCTTTCTGTTTTTGGTTGTGCTTGATAATTTAAGTTATTGTATGAATTTAATGGCTTTTGTTGCATATATTGTCGTGTCGCAGGGGGATAAAACTGTTGAGTATTGGTTCCTGTCGCAGCACATGCTGAATATTGGCATGGTCTATGACCAGATCCTGCAAAGGAATCGTGATTATATTTAACATAAAATACAAAATGCAATAATGTAAAATTATTCATGTTTGAAGAAGTAATGCGCTGATAACTACATTCTTGACGTTTTCACAATTTAAAATATAAAAACGATTGATAAAGAAAGTTTTCACATTTCGATGAAAAAACATGTTACAAAAACAAACACGAACCTACTTATTAATAATTTTCGTTACTGTATGGTTGTTATATTTCGCGGGGTATTAATTTTCGCGCTATTCGCGTTGAGCGCGATAAGCGCGAAAATTTATACCCGCGAATATTGCATTTTAACATAAATACGAGAGAACATAATGACGTTAACTAAAAATCCGCGAATATAAAACCCCGCGAATATATTCAAGAATGAAAACCGCGAAAATTTTGCACCGAGAATATAAAGCTATATAGTATGTGACAACTAGGGCTTAACCAAATAATAGTTTCTTTACAAATGTAACTGCAGGAACTATTCATGGAACTGGAAGTTCCAAAATTGAGCACGAAACTTACAGACCTTATTACAACTGCCAGTTCCTCGGCAAGCAAAAAACAAAACCGAAGCAACAAGGTATAGAAAAATATCTCGATTTCAAAACACTTTAGCTCATTATTTACCCACGAATGAATATGCATGAAATACATTACTTCCATCCCATTAATTTTAATGCAATTTCATTCATAGGGAGTATACTTTCCTTTGACCTTCTAAATAAAAGAAAACGTTTAGAATGAAATGCATGCAGAAATAATTTCATTGGTACTGGGTTCCATTTAAAATGGGTTCAATAACCATTTTCACACGGAACATCTTAATTCAATTAATTACTCTGAAAAATACTTTTACTATTACATATGCCATCTTACATACTTTTAATAAACAAATCGAGCACCAGTGATGTTTCTTTACAACCAGTTTAGAAACAAAATCTGGCAAGCTTTAGGGCAAACATGTTTAAGATATCCATATCACAAAGGAATATTAAGATATATGGAATATAGGACATTTTGTTTTTGATACGGACTTTATCACGGCCTGTATCAAGTGAGCCCGCTAGGGCGAGCTTGATGCATTTCGCCGTGATAAAGTCTGTATCAAAAACAAAATATCCTATATTTCTTTTATCGGTAATTCACAAAATGATAAATAGAACTCTACAAGAAATTGAAATACCACAGCCAATTTATTGTTTATTGCTATAATTTATATGCATTCTTCATTCAACGTATTACGCGTATGAACACGACATGTAGTACCAAACATGACGTCAGCATAGCAACCCGCACGTGACGCCTTCACAGTGACCCGGTATTTTCTATCTCACTGCCTGTTCAGTGATACAGAGAATACCAGGCAATGCAGATCAAAGAAAATTCATACAAATTACCGATAAATGAAATAATCTATTCCCCACTCCAGTTATACAAAGCTCAGTTGTGGTGCAATATCAAATTGTCTTTTACACATTTAAAACTATAAAAGCATTATTGTTGATTCATTCATTATTGACTGAAGTCCTAAATGTTTTTGTCTCTCTCTGTGTTATAATTATTACAAAAAGAAGAGAAACGGAGAATGTGTCAAAGAGACAACGACCCAAAGGGAGTAATAACAACTCAAAGCATATTTGTATGTATCCATGGCAAATACAGTTGGGCGCAGTCACAGCCTCTTACAAAGTTACTTTAAATCTGGTCTAATGACTGCTCTGAGTTAACTAAGAACTGTTCTAGTCAAACATTTTATCAAATAGTCAGAATTGCCATGAAAAAAATACCTTGCTTTTTATAGAAATTAACTTAAAATACTGAGGCTTCATTCCGTGTAGGGCACTCGGTGGATGTCCTTGTTACTGGATTTGGCCTGCTATTTCGATATTTTTGGTAATGAGTACTTCTTTTTGACTACTTTTGGATTATTACTGGCTTTCCATATTGTTTGATTCTGATGCTGCTGATGAGAGGTTACTCCTTGAAACATGTGTACAGCATAAAGAAATTTACCGTTAATTATGAAACTTCGGTATTTATTGTACCTGGAAAAGTTCTAAGGACTGTTCTAAGGCTGCTTTTCAACAGTGTTCTAAAAGCATTCATTGTCCAGAACTGAGCACTCCTCATTGAAAATTATTCTAAAAGCAGTCATTTCAAAAAGAGTTCTAAAAACGGCCATAACCTGTTCTAAAAGCAGTCATGGTCAGGAGCTGTTCTAAAAGTAGTCATGGTTAGAGCTATTCAAAAAGCAGTAATCATGAAGGAATTGTTCTGATTTATTGTCAATAATGAACTTGACAATAAAATTAAACATGTATATATAATAATATTTTATATATAATATAATTGTCTGTCAGTGATTTAAGGATCACTTCTTGCTTTTGTTGGATCAAAATAGCAAAATACCGAAGTTCAGAACGTCTATATCATGCGTAAAACTTAGTAATTGCGTTCCGAGACACTTTTACTCCTTCCGAATCCTGAAATATCCTTTCAATGTCAAAAGTTTTTCCCATGATCTCGGTGGATGTCCTTGGTACTGGATTTGGCCTCCTATTTCGATATTTTTGGCAGTGAGTACTTCTTTTTTAACATTTTTGAATTATTGCTTTCAATATAATTTGATTCTAATGCTCTTAATGAGAAGATACTCCTTGAAACATGTGTACAGTTTAACGAAATTTAATATTTATTATGCAGCTTCGGTATTCTAGTATTTTCAAAATTTGACAATTCATTGTCTAATGTAGGAAAAAGGTACTAGACACTTTTACAGGCGGCACATTTCACGTGCAATTGTCACATATTATCCACTTTTGGTGTTTTTGACCCTTATTGAAATGTTCTGCATACATACATTTGTACATGTATTGCTACCGTATGACTTCTAGAACTACTTTGTCGTATGACCACTTAATAGAACTCATCTACCTTGTGACCACTTTTAGAATTGCTATGTCGTATGACCACTTAATAGAACTGCTCTATCTTCTAACCACATTTAGAACTGTTCTAAGTTAACTTATACTAGTCTAAGTTAACTTCCAGTTAACTTATAATTGATTCTAAGTTAACTTGGAGTTAACTTAGATGAGAGGTTATGTCTTCACCAAACTGTTAGTAATATATTTTACTTAAAACTATCTAACAACCGTACAACCGTTTGCATTTACTCAATATCCCTTCGTTGTTAATTTTAGACTGGAGTTTGTCACTCCTGCAGTGTGAAGTCCGTAAAAAGATTCCCCCTTGAGAGAGATGTATGCTCTATATACATTTCAGTTATGGTGTACTTGCTCTTAAGAGAATTTTTCATAAGGATGCACTATAAAACTTTCAAATTTTGGCTTTTTAATTTTATTTCTTTCTGTAATTTTAAATTGTTATTCTGACCATCTGTTTATTATGCCTACATCTCATGATTTTATTATGCAAAATTTTCTTACTACTGGCACGATGAGTGCCCTGTGGTTGTTTAAATGTTGTGGTGAGTCTTTTTGTCAGGCAACGGATGACAGCGATTATAAGAACACTTTGCCATTTCAGGTTATGTTTGTGGACGATCCCGCATCCATGAGTAAAGTCACATGGATGTAGCGTTGCTCGACATCAAGCAATGAATTCCGCTCAAACCGATGCTAGAGGCCGCCTTGGACGTACTATGAGGTATGAGTAGAGCTCATTGTTGAAGGCCTCATGGTGACTTCAAGATAAAGAACAACAATAAAAGCGTTGTTCCACTGTTTAATTTTAAAATGTATTTGTAAAGACTTTGTCTCATTTGTTTTTACATTATATCCCTTCATTGTTAAATTTTAATTTGTTTTACTTTTAGAACTGCTTTTAATCTATTTACTTGTTATTACCATCTGATTTAGGAGTTGATGATGATGTAGCACTTCCAGTTGTTGTTTGGCCCCTATTAGATCTTGGTTCTGTTAAATATTGTCTCTTCCAGCAACAGTACGTTACCCAAAATATAACAAAAATAAATGAAACTGTACTGACAAGGGAACCAGCTATTATGACTGTATCCCTCTGTCGTTTTTCTTCCTTTCTATTTCTTTCGTCGTAGGACTCCGTTTCCTCATGCTCGATGGGCACTGTAATGGTAATAATTTTTGTGTATGATTATATTTTGAATATTTTTAAAGCAGTAACAAATCATCGGTGAAATATTAACCGATAAAGAGGGGCATATCTAAGTAAAAAGCAACAATCATATAACTCTACCTATTTTACATACATTGTATTCCATATAATTCGGAGATCTTTTATGACTAAAATAAACGTTTGATATGTATTGGCAAAGAGAAGGCAGTGAATGGAAAAAATAGTTAAGAAAAGGTTCTTTTTAGATCGCAATGTATTATAATAGTATATTTAAGGAAGAGAAAAGCTTTTGAAAAATTCTGGTATTACCATCACATTAAGCTATTCCTGTTTACTTCAACGCTATAAATTCATACCATGACACACAATTGTTCTCACAAAAATCTTTTACTAAAGGTGTTGTCTATCTAAATTTCTGAATTTTCTGTTATTTTAAAGACATTACTTTTTTGAATAATGCCAGATAAAGGTGGGGGTCATAAATGATATTTTGCTTGGAAATGAACCTTCCGAACAAATTATAAAAAAAGTCTTATATTTCCTATACATGCTAAATAATGAAGAGTAAATTAATTAATTTCAAACGATACATCTGTAAAATACATTTTGTCTGTATTCTACAAAATACAATAACATTTACAAAGTAAAGTAAATTATATTTATGTATGTTAAGTATCTTATATAAACAAAAGTGCCTAACTCTTTGTTCTTTGGTGGTTGGATGCTCAGATATAACTTATTGTAAATGAGTAATCAAATCTGTTAAAAAATCTTGTATCTGTTAACGAAATACAACTGTTTTATATACGTATTATATATTATTAAAGTTGTAAAAACACATCTGTTTGTTGCATTACAAACGACGAACATGCCTCATTCGTTACTTTGTTTTGAAATAAAAATATATTTGCTATTTTAACTGATATGCTCCCAAGAATTTATGAAGCAAAGATGAAAACCACATTAGATATAGACATTTTTCTTATTGTGAAGTTTTGTTTTACTGTCCCATGCACAACTGATCAAAAATCCTCTAATGTGCATCGAGTGTAAGAAAATTATGTATCATATATTCTTTTATATTTGCTCTCCTCACACTTACTGACTTGGGGGAAAATAGTCCGAGAAAATGGATAGAGAATGGCTATTTTCTGATAATACAAAATAGATGATAGCATTTTAATAGTCTATAAACTATAAAAAAAAGTGACGGTTTATATTTTCCCCACATTTTGAATCGACAATACATAATGAAGGATGCTATGATATATACCACTGACCAGTTAATAGACGAATTTCATATTTACGGGATGACTGCTAATTTAGCATGTTTTTCAAAGGGACGTCACTCGCTAACACCCGTCATTCTGGTTTTCGGTCTCATTAGGGAAAGGACGGTCAGTAAATATTTTCTCTGGCAACGATTACGATTTTCACTGTGGTAAGTACCCGAATAGCTTGAAATAATTTATTTAAAGACAATCGAGATATTACCCCTAGTCCAGTGATAGATACCCATGTATTCAAAATCTACTGATGTCCCTTATTACAATGGAACCGTAAACCTGACTGTCGGGTCAGTAGGTTACTTCCCTTTGTGGAAAACGTTATAAAAACGGAGCCAAAGTCGGGATAAGAAATAAACATGAAAGTGGTCTATTCTTTAGAGCTGTATAGCACACCAATATTATAAATAATTTTACAATGACTAAATAGTTTACCATTATCCTTTCATGTTTATTAAAAAAAAATGAGTCGAAAACGTTGTTTACCTGAGAAACCATATTTTATACATATAAAACCAAAACGTGGACAAGTGACAACAATGTGTTATCTCGTTTTGAAAAAAAAAACATATGATTGTATTATGGAGCGAAAATTCACAAAAACTTTTTTTCCTGAAAACAGAATTAATTCTCTTCTTAATTACTTATTTGTCTTTCTGTCGTGTATGCAAATAAGTTGGCTACGGGTATCAACAAACAGCAAGCAATTTTACATCTTTTGTAGTCTTTCAGCGATTGGCCTGTTAGCCCAAGTATATCCAGAGAATATAAATCACCTAAGCAACGTATTTCTCCCAAAATCACATAAATTTAACTGAAAATATTAGGAATTTAATTACAAAAGTATGGGCGTATTTAGGCAATTTCGTTGTGTCTGTTTAAAACAATTTTTAAAAATATCGTGAAGTCTTATAATATTTAAACGAAATCTTAATAAGCAAACTGAGAAAAGCACACATCATAATTGTTCTATTCAGTTGTTTTCGTTTTTACTTTAGTACAATTTTCTGAACTGTTGTTTAAAAAAACGGAAATTAAACCTGATGCAAATTAGGGATACGTGAAACAAGATTTTAAACTTTGTATTTAAATCAAAGATCCTTTAAAACTACAAATCAGAAAATTATACCCAGGTTACGATAGACAACTGCATTTACAATATTCTAAGCTTTTGCTGGAATTTTCATTGAATTTGAATTAAAAATTAAAATCCAAATACTTTGTGGTGGAATGTAAAAGAAATGTGGAACCTTCTAAATGTAGCATGAGAAGGAATGTTCTACTATATGAAATATAGTTGTACTCCAACACGTGTCATGTTTTGTCACGTACATGTACTGGTTATAATGGAGAATTTTGAAATTCAGACCCATAAAAGGCTTGTTGAAAGTTGCTAAATGGACAAACATCGCACATGCCACATTGGTATATTCATACCTTGTTTTTGGTCTGTGGTTGATTCTTCTTCATGAGAACAATATGATGTTACCTCCAATGTAATATCATAACCTTCTCCTTTATATTTCCTTAATTCTGTAAATGCTATTTTTATTTCATTTTTTCTAGAACACCATAATATAGGAGGGAATGAGTGACAATCAAAACTCTGAAAAAAACAATTGACAAGTTTTAATATTTCTGTTCTTGGCATACACTGAAGAGTGCAATTAATTCAAGAACTATTTTGTATATAAAATTCGTAACAGTACATTGCAAGTGTTTAAAACTAAAGAAGTCATAGGGAAAGTTAATCTAAGGAAACTTAAGAATTTGCCATATCACAACTCTAAGTAAAAGTTTACAATAATGTTTTGCGTTAGTCTGCTATGAATTCAGTGATGCTAGTTTAATGATTCACTATATTATTATAGTGAAATAGATACCCAGAAAACTGCTAAATTTTGTTATTTCTGTTGATTGATTTCTGGTGTTGTTTTAACAGAACAAATAACATGAATTGGACATTTAGCAACTGGATATAAGTACATTACTTGTATATAAATTCTTTCATCCTTCTATTCTTTATTCGTATACGTTTGCTCTTATCATTGCGAGCGTTTGCCTCTGCACGAATACAGAGAAAATGACAAAATTGTTTAACCATCTTCTTTCAAAGTTTTTTTTTAATTTCGTGCTGAATTCACGCAAGAATTGCCACTAAACGGCAAACACAAAGCCCAAAATCAATATTTTCTGGGTTTCAATATGAAAACTACCTTTTTGGAGGTCCGTCGACGATTACATCGTGGCTACCTGTGTATGTACCCAAATGTTGCCATTTTGTACTATTAATATATCAACTGATTTATTCACTAAACCGCATTTTAAAATAATTATTAATGCTTCTTCAAGATTTGGCTTGTAATATAAAACATAAGACGTTAACAAGGACCTATCCACTTACAATATTTTTATTAATAATATTATAGGGTTATTGCATGAATATTGGGGATTATTGTTCCTAGTAGAATTTTATATTGCACGAGCTTGCGAGTGCAATATATATTCTACGAGGGATAATATTCCCTAATATTCATGCATTAACCCTTTTATTGTATCGCAACGCTAAAATTTCTGTTAAAAATGGGATTTTGGTGTCGATGACGTCATGAAATTTAAGTCATATTTGCACTAGTGCAATATGGAAATTTATTGCACGCTTACATTTGGTTGCTTTCTCAGGGAAATATTTTGTTGCTATACAATAAATATAATATATGATCAGCATGTTAAATGATATGTTGTTCTTGTCATATAATCATGTATGTTTGTATTGTCATATGTCCCATTGAGGGCCCTTAATTGGTTAATAAAGAACTTTACTTACTTACATTACTTACTTACATTTGTTTTTTTCAAGTTTTCAAGCCTTTTAACTATATAATTCTCGTTACCTGTGCATTAATGTCGCCAAGGCCATCATAATATGTCATTTCAAAATCACAGCTCTTCATAGAATTATTATATACACGGACACATAAGCTAACACATGGCTGACCAACTATAGCATCGTTCCAATCCAGAAATTTTATTTCACAGTTACTAGCGTATATATTATTATGTGCCCGAACGACATAAAGCGTCTCCATGTCATAATACAATGGCTGTCTACAAATATTGACGTCATTTGCATCCACTGAAAAAAAAACAACGTAAAAGATCAAATAAACGGTTCTAGACACAACAAAATCGGGTTGTCAATCGTCAATCATATTTGGATATTTGTTCTCCATCAGTTTTTTTAAACATCTTTGAGAGTTGATGGTTTTGCAAATATTCAGATTTTATTTGAACTGATGATCATAAAGTGTCGAAATGGCCATATGCAGAAAGTAAATTTACAGTAACTTCGATATTTTGTATTCGTAAAACTACCTTTTGGGATTAAATTTGATGCTTAAATAGCCATTCGTCCAAAGCACCTCTTTTTTTAAGTTGTTTTGTATCTCGCAAATGTTTGCCATTACTAGGCGGTAAATATCCTCTTCTTAATACAAAAGAATGTTTAGCCAATACTGCAAGATCGCACTGCACTTGTTACTTCCTTTCAATTGTAAAAAAATACAGACAACTCATCATGCCTATGATGAAATATCCAAACTGGTAGTTTATTTATCAAAATATTTGTAGTTTGTAGTCATAGTTTGTTGGTTTTTAGGTTTTTGATAGTGTATTACAGAGACACAATTGCTGAAATGACCACAAAAGGATAAGATTTATCAAAATTGATGCAATATTCTTTTACATAATGCCTTATTTGTCAAGAGATTCCGAAGCCTACTTCTGGCTTTTGTATCACTTTTTTTATTTCTTCGTTACAATCTTTAGTTTTTAAGCCACGAGACCATTTAGTTATCAGGATTTAATTGACCACTTCCAAATGACTGTGTTGCACGAATTCTTTCGATGTAACATATAGGCGTCACGATAAAGACCTATTGTTAACAACGACGCCTAGGCAGAAATTGCTTATGATTCATAGCGAATTTATAGAAATGTAACTGTTTTTATTGTTATTTTAAAAGAAAAAAATTGTCTTTGGATACTTTCTATTTATTCTATTGTATAATTTGTAAATGAACAATACCATCAGCGCTGTTATTTTTGACAGATGCAAATTGGAATATACTCTATGGTACTTTCTTCACATCAGACAAGAAATATGTTGATGTGTCTTTCATGTGCAACAAATCGAATAAGCACAAACTGCTAAGTTATGCATAGAAGCAAAAATTTATACAGCAGTCTACTGAAAATTCAAGACAAATGGATGGAACCTGTGTGAAATTTCCTTACTACAGATGACAAAAACAGAATTGATACAGCAACAACATCAATACAATAAAGATAAAAAGTGGCAATGTCGGTAACCTTTATGTGTGTCTACTCGTAGCAGGTGTAATGATTAAACAGCAATTAGATGACTGGCATAATTAATTTCTAGGAGTGAAAATAGCATATGAATAATATGACCTCACTGACAGGAGGAATTATTTTTATATGTTACAACTACAAACAAGTGCATCAAACTTCAATAGTTCGCTGAAAGAGGAAGAACGTTGAGTTAACATACAGAGAGCTATAAGATCATAAGATCATATAACATACAAATTGACAAAAAAAAATTTCACACTGTCCTGAGGCGTGAGGAGATGTGATTCATAAGCCCGGTTTGCAGAAAGGACATATTTCCTTGGTGTCACAAATCTTTACCTGTATTTTAACCATTTAATGAAAATCGGTATGGATCATTTTATCGATAAATTTCTGAAACATGGGTCGTCTCTTATTGAGTTCATTTAAGGGGTAGCTTTTCCCTACTGCAAAAAAAAATCTATTTTTGAGATTTACAAACATAGTCGGACCACTCCATCTTTTTTCCAATATTGAACTGAATGCTCAATAAACATATTGTTGACACGCATCTGCCTTTTATACCACCTTGATACAATAAAAATATTGGCAAGCTGTTTCGGAGAAAAGAACGTATGTAAATCAATCCAAACATAAGATCAAACTGTCCTAAAATAATACAGGAGACAATAAAATGTTCCCGAATACGTCCCCATTGGCTTTAAAGGGGGATGTGAAATTTTGAAAACGGCAAATCAAAATATTTTACACTACAATATAATTGCAAGAAGAAATATCTCTGACATTAGTTATGAGATGAGACTGTCAGGAAGACATTGGTTATGATTATCCCTTTCGGGTTTAGTGAAGTTTTTATTTGATTCAATTATTGGCAGCACTACCTGTACAAAAACTGCATTGCCATGTCCGCAATTGAATGAAAGCGATGGATGACGATGGAGTCTTTTTAAGTTGCAAGTTATCGTAGGTGTTCTACAAAACGGCCATCCTAGGTATCACCAACATCACTTTATGACAGCGTCTACACACTATGGTATAAATCCCATTTTTGGTTTTGCAACCAGAAGTGATTTTGTTGCAATCATCTTGCCCTTTGATGAGTTCAGTTTCTACAGTGAAGAGACGAGTTTGACAGATCCGTTGCCTAAAACGTTGTGTCTCCTGTTATGACTTTTCGACAGTAATCCTTTCTCCATGATTTTACAGGACACCACGTGATTGTTAAAACTTTACGATAGGCAAAAGTCCAAAATTTCTGTCATACGAATACCGTTGGGTGTTAAGGATCTAAAGTTCTGTTGTCGAGTTTTCTGCATTGTGCAATTGTAGGGGTTGTAGATCCAATGGCATTATGTCGTCATGTACTCTTCTTTTTATTAAAGCTTGATACCGCAAAAAAAAAAAATTACCATTGCAGATCACTATCGAGCGAACTGTGATTTGAAATTTTAATCTTCACTGCAGAGTAACCTAAAGTTTATAAATTGAGATTTTGGTATGGCGTTCTTACAGAATGATCACATATTATGTATAGAAAGAAACAGACTAATTGATGATAAAAGAATATTTGATATCTAAAATGGTTTGCTCATTGTCTGCTATAGTTCGAAGCAAATGGAAATATGAGTGTGGTAGTTTTTAAACAGGCTGGAGTTCCCAGCTGTGCATTCGAGAATGGGGTAAAAAATATTAATTTATGGTACGCAGAATCCGAAAGGCATAAACATTAAAACCAATGTCTAGCAGGCAGTTCTCATCTGATGTATAATCAGATCATTATTTCAAACATCTTATTTTTTTTTCTTTTCACAATTACCGATGTTACTGTATGACAAAATAATTTCACCTGTGCAATTCACTTTTATTTCCTTTTTTCTGAATTATCTTGTGAAGGCAACAATTACCGAGATACTTGGGAACTTTTATTGTCTTTTTTTCATATTTGGACATTTTCATCTTTATATGTCATTCGTTCTTATCTCTGAAATTAATGCAGTTCACAAATACTTTTTATTGCATTTGTATGTTTGACACCATTGTGTGAATCACACTTTTGTATGCAACTGCTGTTTAATAGACTTCAGCGTTGCTTCTCGGTCGGTTATGTGTTTTTCAGAGCTGTCAGGAAATACAAAAGGCATCAACTCTTCCGTTATTGTACAACAACAGGTAAATTTTAAGTTGGCAAGAACAAACGATAATCTGTTTCCAGACAGACCACTGCGGCGTTTTGACAAATTTTTACAAAATTACAAATAAATCATGTTTAAATGCTTCTATCTGATTGCAGCTTTTTGGCATAAAATATCAATCAACATCAAAATGATTCTAAACAATGAATCAACGTCATCATTTTTCAAACTAGTGTATTGGCGGCCTTTGTATCATAATTTTGTACTTCGATGCTTTTAGATATTTTTTTAGCTCTGCACATATTTAATGGCTTCTTCAGAATATATGAATTGTTTTTTAACAATCGTCTGACTTAGCAGTCATCAAATATTTAATATTGATAAAACAAATTTTTACTTGGAATCATTATAAGGACAGAAAAGCGATACAAGGTGGTACTTTATTTGCCTCGGATTCAGCAGAAAATAAGTCACAGATCGGATTGTGCTAGTACAAAAATGATAGTTATGCATCCAAGCAGTAGTATTTCAGCTATATTCATGGAGCTAATAAATGTAGAAATGAAAATGCTTGGGGGCTTAAAATTAAACCTGTGACAATCGATTCAATTAGAGCATATCAAACGTGTAAGATTTTTTTATGTGTAGTCATCATGGCTATGTTGTGTAGAAAAAGTTGGAGATGGCTAAGTCAAGGTTTAAGAACACTTTGCCAGTTAATTTCATGTTTGTTGACAATCCCATACTCATGAGTGCATAGCATGGATGTAACATTGCTCGACATTTAGCAATGGATTCCGCTCAAACCGGTGCTAGGGCCGTCTTGAACTTACTATGAGGTATGAGCAAAGTTCGTTCTGGAGGCCTCGTGGTGACTTAAAGATGGAGAACAACGATAAAAGCATTGTTCCATTGCTTGGTTTTACCATCAAGTTGTAGAGACTTTGTCTCATGTGCATTTACTCCATACCCTTCATTCTTTATTTATGTCTGTACCTCCTAAATTGAGGTAGTTAGATGGCAGCAGTTAACAGTAGTTAAAAATATAGAATATTTATTTGTGACTGATTTCATATAGGAAATATGCTTTTGCTGCTTAGTGTGTGATCGCATTTTATCAGTCACAGGTGATGTTTTCAAAATTTTGTAAGTTTTTTTTTGTAATTATCACGTCAGTGTGACATTATTGCATACAAATTAACAATAATGTTGGGAATTTCAGTGTTTTCAGAATATTTTCATTAAAATTTTGAAAGAATTTTAAAAATTGAAAATTTACAAATTGATTTTCTTTCCTTGTTATCTTTTGACTGAACAGATAAGTTTCGTAATAGCCAAGTTAACGTAAAACTGATAAGGTTTCACAGAGGGTGTAAAGTATTCCATTGTTGTTTGATTTTTGTCAAATTACACTAGAGGAGTCGTGTTTTTCTATGTTTCTACAGTACATATACTACTAGTATTTCTGTAGTATTAAACATATGCTACCATATATATTTTTCGAAATGCAAGTACTTGTACTTTTCTTTACACAAACGTTAACTATTGTTTACAATACAAGCAGAGTATGCAACTATTTATTTACATAATGCTTACTCCGGTTTCGAATCAACGGGATAACTCGTACGTGGTTTCATTGCATTTATCTTGCTAAAGTACCAGATGTTAAATTGACTTAAGTCGTTGGTTTTGTTTTCCGCATGTTGATCCACAATCTTCCTCATATTTAGTAAATCTTGATAGGTACTTACATATCCGTTTGTAGACACCACTAACTTGTTGTACAAACACTACTACTATGTATATAGTGCTGATACAAGACGTCCCGTGACTGACAAGTGGAACTGACCGTAGAATCATGGCTTTCCTGAAATGATATTGAAATCATTGATATTTTTTTTATAATAATGAATGATTGTTAGAAGTTCTTTACATATAATTATCAAAAAGAAGATCTGGCGAGTATTTATAGCTTACTCATACCTAGCCCCGATAACTCTTATTTCGTGTTTTTTCACTTGATTTCGAACATAATCCCTATTGTAAAGAAATCGCCGCAATCGGATTGTTCTGACCGAGTATGGAAACATATCCAGTCGACTAAAGATGTAAATCAACTGAGTGTGACACTTTTACCTCCATCGCATTATTGTCGATGATGCTTAACAAGGAATAAAGAGTTATAGCGTCCGTGAAACATTGAAATTTTGAGAATGGATTTCAGAAATGACATGAAACATCTAATGACATTCGTCTTTCTAAATGTAGGCAAACAAAGGAAAGACCATGAACACATTACTTCTGAGCTGAAGAAAAAAGGTTCAGGCAATATATCCGGAGGACTCGATTATAACAATATTTTTATATCATTTGAATGTGATTTGAAGCGATTGTCGAAGAAAATATATGAATGAATTCATGAAATAAACCAAATACAACGAGATGTTTATTTATTCCTAGTAAGCATGTCTGTATCATGCCACTTCTAGTGTCGAAAGGTCAATTATCTATCGCAGTCATACGACTGAAGCCGTTTCCGTTAATCGCGATCTGGTTATACCGAAAACTCGACAACGGAAAGTGCCAATTGCTTTGATGCTATGGAGGAGGACTATATACTAATTAGTATTATGTAAACCACTTATATACTCCTTTGAACGTTACAGGAAGGAAATATTGATACATCTATTAGCAGGTTTAAATAATTGGATGCAATCAAGAGTCTTTAATGTTTTTATATTAACATGAAAATTACTGTATCATATTCCTCACGTGCAAGCTGTCGTCTGTTACTTTTTAATGCTTATCATGTGCGGCACAGATTGACACTTCTCAAAATATAGTAAGTTAATGTTGCAAATTTAATTAACCTTTCTTTTGAACACATTTGCTAATAGTTTCAAAGCATGATGAAAGCACGTGCCGTCAAAGGAAACCACACGTGAAAAATATTACGGAAGTCAGAATAGCAAATCCAAATGACCGATGAAATCCAGGTATTTGTCAATGAGTATTGTATGATATAAAGATGTTCGAAGATGATTGTTTACCCAATTATTCTTCGCCGTTGGTTTGTTGAAGCATTTAAAATTGCTTCCTCAATTTAGTTTGTTAATTATTTCTTCGAGTTATGTCGGTCTGTTTTGAATTTGTTTTACTTATGTTAACTTCCTATTAGATCAGATGAGCAAAGAAAATATTTGAGATAAAAGTCATGCGTAATATCGATTTGTAATTACTTGGTAAATATGATGTAGAACCTTTTCACCTCTGCGCGTGCCGACTGTATAAAATAAATGCTTTATCCATATGGCTTAAAATTCTATAATTAAATTATAAGAGAGAACTGGCAAAATTTGTTGGAAAAAGAAACTGTTGTTTGGCCAAGACGCATCAGTTTTCAATATTGTCAAATCTATTGCAAAGGGTTTGTCCCTTCCATTTACTTAATAATTAATTCAAGTTTTTTTTTATCTTCATCAGAGTAGTACAAAAATATCTTTTAAAAGGTATTTCAAGTCTTTGAGCATTTGAGTAAACAGATAAATAATCCATGCCTTTCAATGGTGAATAAAAGGATATGGAGTAAAGTCTGATTATAAAATAACGACAGAAAAAGAAAAACTTTCTTTTGAATAGTGACTCATATGAGATGATAAAATATTGCACTTCTATGTCAGAATTGCTGTTCAATCCTCCTTTATTTTAGGGCGTTTTAGCCTTTGTTTCCAATTAAACTCCTTTTTTGCAGAAGGCAAAATCCAATGCGACCTCGTATAACTTTTATTTTTGTACTTTGCACAACACTTTGTGGGTACCTCAAAAATAAAGTACTTTTCTACTATCATGAATTTATTATACAGAAGTATTTGTACAAAGGCCCTTTACTTGTACTAAACAATTAATTGAAAGCAGTATTTTCGACCTTATTCTTGTAAATTACCAACATGAAGTGGAATCAAGGTACAAGTAAAAAAATAACATATTCAAGAGAAATGCAAACTTTTTTACATTTATATATCACAGGTGCTTGAGGACAGGACCCTGTATTGGGCCCCTGTGGTCCCTTCCCCTTTTTATAATATTTACCTCATTTTTCAACATTGGCCATTTATTTTTGCTATTTTGTGCTAATATAACATATATCTATCGTCAATTTCCTATTTTAACATCAATGTACATTTCGACATTCGCTCTTTATGTCGAAATGCACATTGATAGTAAAATAGGAAATTGACGATAGATATATGTTATATTAGTCCAAAATAGCAAAAATAAATGGCCAATGTTGAAAAATGGAGTAAATATTATAAAAAGGGGAGGGACCATAGGGGCCCAATACAGGGTCCTTTCTCAAGCACCTGTGTTATATATAGGCATGTTTTAATTATTGCTAGATTTGTTCTCTATATTGTTGGTTGTTTTTAGATATGACATTTCCTTTCTTTGTTTTACAATTTAAGTAATAAGTGAAATAAGTTTTATGCCACTTACAAATATTTCATCGTTCCATTGAATATATAGAAACGATACACAGTTATTTTTTTAAATATATTTATCTTTAGCATTTTATATTTCTGTTTAAGTGTATCTATGTTTTTAACACTAAATTACATTTGTTTATTCCATTTTTAAATCAGTTCCGCAATGGATACGACGAAAATCCAGAATTTTTTTTTTGCCCGATAATAATTGATGGGTGATTTAAATGGTTCAATGTCAATAATGTGGACGCATTATCAGGTAAATAATTGCCACCTTACAGGCGCGTAGCTAGGGTCCTAATCCCATGGAAGCACATAAAAGGGCAAAAGATCTGGGATTGCTTAGGGCCTAATTTTTCTAGGCCGAAACCCTGGGGGTACCAGGGAGCATATCCCTGTCTCTCAGGAAGCTCCATCTGCACATATAGGGGATAAGAACATCGCAAATAATTCATCAAATTAGTGTGTACTTGATCATCTAATTGATTGAGTAAGAGCTCCCGCCAGTGAGCAATATTTCATTTATATCAGGACGAGAACGAGTTAATCAATTCAACAACAAAAAATATAAGTAAATGAAGAAAGAAATGAAAGTGGAAGGGACGAATGGGGCAACGAGTTATGATTACCACAGAAAAATGGGACAAATGGGTAGGGGCAGGACATTTAGCTATCTATACCACCTCGGAAGGCTGCCCTCCTCTGAAAAATATAGAAGGGTTCTTAATACTACATGGAGCGTGGCGTTTCTCAAAACAGTTCGTCTACCATGGTTCGCAGTTAGGCGTTTCGCGCGTATTTTGACCTGACTACCCCTCATAGACAGGACATTCCCCTATCCACCAACTGGGGACGCTCCAGGTAGCTCTATAGGCGGAACCTATTCAGCCGAATCAGGTGCCGGTGTACTTGATCAATCATGGCATTTGTATTAGGTATATAATTATTGTAAAAAAGTAGTTTTTGTTGGGAGTTGTTTTTCTTTTTCTGGTTTGGTAGATGTACACATGAAAAGAGAATTATTTTGTTGCCTTCAGAGGCGTTCTTGGTTTCCATTTCGTTCTAACTGACTAAGTTTTATTTTCAAGTACCGAGTTTGCTTCAAATGCGTGTGCGACGTATAAGTATCAAGCACGTATTAATATTTAAGAAAATATTATCAATCACAAAATGTTAGTGACTGATTGCAATTAAAAAAAAACGACATGGATGCAAATAAAGATTGATAAAACCGGGTTCACCTTTTTAGTGGCTGTTTTTTATATCTTAAACGTCACCAACTGAAGGATCTAATTACCGGATTCATTGTCCAGTAAAATACTACAGGTTATGGACTAAATGCACATGAGACAAAGTCTCTACAAATATTTTGTAGATTCAAGCAATGGAACCACGCTTTGAGGGAGTATGAGCGTCAGATTTCAGAAGCATTCAATATCCTCGGGTTTATCCATACAAATAGGGTTATTTCATTCCATACCCTTTCGTAAAATATTACATTTTTTTGTACATGTATCATATTTTCTTGGTCATAGGTCATTTTTATTAAAAGATTGAAGGAAAACTCTAGAGATAACTCTTTCCCGCCAAAATTTTGACGTCATATATTTAAAAAATTCTGACATGGATTTTCAAATATTTGCTCGTGTTGTTTCATTAGCAAAGTTCTTCAAAACAAAAAGTCAGCGTTTTAATTATAATTACAAATTCTGACACTCGTACTCCCTTTTAATTGTTGTTCTTCATCTTGAAGTAACCATGAGGACTTAAGCAATAAGCAAACACTCATACCCTATGGTAAACTACCTTAATTCTGCATCATTTTCAAACATTGACTTTGTCAACAGATCTTGTTTTATTTTATTTTATGATTTTGTAAGTATTCATTTGATATAGTATATCAATGCTTGTTTGATGAATAAGCGGTCTTCGAGTCTGTACTAGCGGATGTAGAGAAAGATGCCATTTGATTAAATGTAGAACTGATTGGTGATATGGTCTAACCATCTTCTAAAGATTCAGCTATCGAAGCAGACGGACCTTGTTTCGGTTCGAATCTTCTGCATGATTCGAGCACGAATACTGTGCCATCGTTATATCAGATGTCAATTCACCAGCAATTTCGGAAGTGAAACAAGTATGAAACTAGACACATACGCAGAGTTGATGAGCAAACTATCAAAATATATAACAATGTAGATTGACAATTCTCTGCATTCCCCTCCCTTTGCCCCTTTCTTTTTCTTTTATTTTTTTTAAAAATTTTATTTCTATTTTTTTTTTGCGAAAACGACTCGTAAGCACGTGATGCCGTGCCTCCGGGTAGCTACGCGCCTGCCTTAAAAGGGGAAAAACAGTTTCCGGTTTGGATGCCCTGTTCAACCCAAAAATCAACGTGAATTAGTACCTAACACGTACAGAGCTGCCTTCAAAATTTTTTGTAATGTGAAAAGAATAACAAACTAAAGCATGTAAAGACTAATTGTTCATTTAGCCAAACAAGCACATCAAATGATAAACCATGTTGCATGTAGAAGCACGTCACGTGATATGTCGCAACGTCAAAACCGCGGAGAGCTTGTTTAAAGCTTGTGCATCCGTTGATTGATTACGGAAAATAAGGTCCGAAGAATACAAGGTCGTCATAGCAACATAGAAACAGAGTTTAAAGTCGAATGGATCGAAAGTATGAAGATTTTGTAGATGCAATATTAGGACATACTCACTTTGTTCATAAATTCCAGATAATAACATAGACCTTGATCGTTTATGACATTTTGGGTATATTGTTAATTTAAGATCCGAAATATACATTTTATCTATGAGTTATCCTTTTCTGCCAGAAGGTAAAATATCATTTCTGATAAATCCCCAAGCATCGTTTCTTTTGTTGACTAGTATCATCTGAATTGAAGGTACAAAAGGTGTTTTAATAGCCGAAGAGGCATAGTGTCAAATTTCTTCATTTTCATCTTAAATATAAGGTTTCAATCGTCTTCATATTAGGGCACATTTCCTCCGAAAATGAGGTTTAAAGTCATTTCTTAGGATTTAAACCATCTGATTGGTTGAATTTCAAATATTTTTGTACAGATATAATATTGGTCTTCTTCTGAAATATTTCCCTCTTCGGGGATAGCTGAGTATCTATAACTGTTACAACACTTGAGAAATATAAAATACATGTATATAGTGTATAAACCAATTTTGTGTGATATTTCAGGTCTCCAAGACCTGCTATCGGACAAGCATGCTGACTGACAAAAGATATACTGTTGCAAAATTGATCAACTTAAAAACAAATTAAAATCTAATTTCGTTTTTTTTTCTAAATCCCCTAAACTGTGTATGTCAAACGCAATCTTAAGACTTTTCATTACTGGTGCTTATAGGTCATTTCTGTATTTTAACTATAAACTTTGTCTATATTTTAGCTACAATAAACTTTGTCTGTATTTTGACTATAAACTTTGCAATTCTTTTAGTTAAGGCCATCGATATTTGAAACATCTATAATTTCTCATTCTTTCTAATTCTTGCTTCATTGTTAAAGTTAGAATTAAACTATGATCGTAGATGGGATGTTCAATGTCTCTCAAACTTCATGAGTGGACAATTGCTATCATTTCTGTAAATATCGTATGTGGTTGTTGCATCGTAGGTTAAAGTTGTCTTCATTTTCTCCATCATTTTTGAATTTACACGTCCAGCATGTGGGAACATAGATTAAGTTTTATGATTTATAGTTGGAATTTGTAAATATTTTGTAACAGAGCTTCTGAAAATATTAATATCAGCAGCTTTGCAACATAAACATTTATTTATTCCACAATGAATAATGCAACCTTGTGTAAAGTATGTAGTCGATGACACCAGGATATCTTTCAATTGTTACTTCTTTTGAATGAAAGAACATGTTGAAATGGGACGATTTTATGTGTAATTCTCGATAAGGGTCAAATATCTTTTGACATTTGCACTTTTTGTTATCAGGTCATGATGAGCGGGGTGTTCGTAATACCTGTTCCTTTTTGTAGCAAAGGAGGCTTATTCGGTCAACTTTCCGTATATTTTCGAATGATTTTTTTGTTGATTTGTTGCTGTATCCCCGACCTTTAAAGCGTTTGTTCCATTCCTTTTTGCATTTAATTGATAGAACGAATTCAGAGGCATTGGCTGTATGGAATTCCCCTTTTAATGCATGGTTGGTGACATCATTAATAAGATGGAAAAAAGTGTTTGCCTGAGTTCCATTGTTGTAGTCCGCTTTTCAGAGTGTTTGAATGTTGGAATAAAAAGATACTACAGTTACTGTTAATTTAATTTCTGCATTTGTGCATTTGGAAGTGTCTGAAATGAATGATATTTTTTCTCATGAATTTCGAACAAAAACTGTAACTGTATGGGGTTGATGTCATTGCAGAGTTGTATAAAATTATGTAGCTGTTCTTTGCTTTCAATCCATTTAATGTCAATATCATTAATAAAACGGAACAAAGAAAGCATTACAGAGGAACATTTTGTCCTAATTACCCATTGATTCGTCCATTAGAACGGCACCGGTTTTCAAAATTAACCATGTATATGTTCGCGTAAGGACGGGCAATTTTTGTGACAATGATCCTTGATCTGAAGGAAGGTTTTTAATTTCAAACGAAATTTTTGACTTTCCGTTTCAGTGGCAAAAGTTTTACTAGACATTCCGTTGATTGTATTAAAGATCCATTCCTTTGAATATATTTTCTCCTTTCTTGACTTGAAAGCTAAGCACATGATTATTATATCTAATGTTGAAGAATATTGGTGTGAGGAAATCATACACCCTTGATACTGAAATTGTATTGTTTGAAAGAGGATCGAGTGTTTTTCCCTTTTCTCAGAAGGCCAGTTGTATTTTGAATCACTTGTATCTGATATGAAATACCATTGCTCTTAGGACTTTGTATCGTTTGATGATTTAATAAAAAATAATATCCAAACGGAACATTCGAAAGAATGTTTAAACGTGAGGTCTTAAATGGTAATCAGTGTACTAGGACTTCTTTTGTATGGTCATTTGCCGAAACAATAGGTCTTCCAGGATAATCTTCTTGGTGAAAGGAAATCAAAGGTGTCACCATCTTTTCCTCCCTTGTCAAAGATTTCTTAAAGCACGGTCTAAATTTTCTTTCTGATTTTAGTCGTTTGATTTATATTTAATTTTTCATAGCATTTCTTGAAAAAACTAAAATTGACATTAATATTCCTTGGAAAAGTTTTTTCTTACTCCAGGTTGTTGAGCTGTATTAATATTTATTCTAGCAAAATAAGAACACAATGTTGTTCATTACTCCACGTACCTCACCCTTATCTACCGGTTTATGTCCTTTCGGCTTTTTGGCATATCTTTTTTTAAATGACCAAATCTTTTTGTCAGATACGTCTAGTAAAAGCATTTATAACTTTTTTTAAAGTCTGTTTACATTATTATATATATAACGTTATAAACGAATAGAACACAAGAAATATGACAAGGAAGAAACTGTTGGATCAAGCCCCTTATGCTACAAAGAAAATGATCAGTAATTGAAAACCTATCTTGTTATAGTCTTAGAAAACTAAGTGCTATGATCAAAAAGGGTAGAATTATCCAAACTTGCACTTGCAGAAAATGTTCTCAAAACGCGAAAAAAATTTCTGTCCAGAAAAAAAACCATAACATCCCCCCTTTTCAGGTTAAATGGTTGGTTCCTTATGTATTTTCAGCATCAGACTGATCATAAGCTATAGTTTTTTTGTTGTCAGTAGATATGTGTCTGATGAAGGGTTATGGAGACCCGAAATATACACAATTTAAATATTGTACAGAATTTTTTTACTTCCTTAGGTATCATTATAGTCACTTTATTCGTTCTCATAAATACATTATCTTTCTTGTAATTGCATTTATGTCCGGTTTCTGTTATTTGCTATTTTTATACTCTTCATATTATTATTTTTCATATTATTATAAAAGTTCTGTTTTGCTGCACAGCAAATTAAAGAATTATAGAACAGAAATATTTCTCTTTATAGTTTATTGCCATTCATCAACCCAACAGATTTCATACAAAACGTATAATCGAACCTATATTCAGCCTTTAAGTCAAAATTGTCAAAATTGGTTCAAGAATAGAAAAATCCAGACTATCTTTATTAATGTTTCAGTGTACCGATAGAACAAATTTATTTCACTTTTGTGTTCGAATCAAAACATTTGTTTGAAATATTTTTTCTTCTATATTGATGCTTTTGAGAATGCTTTTAAAAAATCTCGACTAAAAAGTGTTTGATTACTACATGTATGTACATCTTACTGTACAATAGATGGATTGTCAACTAGTTAATATACTATGCTATTTCTAAATATAGTATGCTATTGCTCGAACAAACAAATTACTTGACAATCTTAATTGAAAACAACTGCTTTAAAGTATAAAAAGGCAAATGACGGAGCAAACTTGAGCGATACTCTATACTGTAAAGCAGTTGTTTTCAATTAAGATTGTAAAAAGCTGGTTTTAGAACATAAAGTTTTTATGTTCCATAAAACAAACAGAAAAAATGAACGTCAAACTTTTAAAATATTTTTTGCCTTACAATATTCAAACCAAAAGATCTGCAAACAGTCTGCAAGATTTTTTATTTGATTAACGAAGTAATAAATAACCCTTATGGAGCTTGTGCTGCTCATTTTTTTCCAGATTTTATTAATGATGAGAAATCCAGTACATTTATTTAAAAGCTAACAAGTGCAATATAGCAAATGTCAGGTAAAATAACTAAATACCGAAGTTGCTGTGAATTTATTTTCTGCATATGCGCATTTCGACAACTTAAGTCTTTTCAGTGCAGATAAAATCTAAACGTGATAAAAGTGATGATTCTATACAGATGCTAATAAAAATGAACAAAAATGAACAAAATACAAACCCATTTTGAGTAAGCATTATGACTTTAGTCATTTTCACGTAGTTTGTTGGTGAGATTGTATGTTGATCTTTTTATTATTGGATTTATCTGATATTCAAGTAACATAAATGATAATAGAAAAAGGAAGGGGAACGGGAATGTGTCAAAGAGACAACGACTCAAAGGGGAGTAATAACAACTCAAAGCAACCATAAGATCTTCAATGAACGGTGAGGAAACCACACACCCAACGGCAGGTCGGAGTTGGCCCCTGAATAAAGAGTAATCAAGTTCAGCGAAATAAACATCATCCTAGACTCCTATAGACATAAAGTAAACTAACTAGAAAAAAGACAAGACACACAAAGGCTTAATAAATTTCCTGACTTATGACTTATGACTTATGTTATTTGTTCTCTATCAGTTTTTAAACATCTTTGAGTTTATGGTCTTCCAAACGTTAAGATTTTATCTGCACTGATGAGACATAAGTTGTCGAAATGCGCATATGCAGAAAGTAAATTCTCAGTAATTTCGGTATTTAGTTATTTATGACAGGCCCAAACTGCTGCGGTGGGGTTAAACTAGTTTTATTGGGCGCAAACCTCCCCCCCCTATAGCCAATGTGATAAATCAAAAAACAATCGTAACAACAGTAAAATTCAGTTGGCAACAGGACTGAGTTAATTGTGAAAAATGAAACTGAAAGAACTAAATATACGGACATAAACATGAAATCACAAGAGACTACTAGCAGTTAACTGACATGGCAGCTCCAGACCCATTACCAACTGACAAAGTAAGTTATGTACCCTCAGTATACAGCTTCAACCAAGATCCCTTCCTGTTAGGAGTTAAGCATAATAATTTCATGCATATACCGGAATACACAACCCGTGTCCATGCAATACAGATTTTAGAAATTTAGAATGTGTTTAGTTAAAATGCAAAGACCCTATCAAAAAATCAATGTTAATACCAAAGAAGGCCATACGTAATGACTTGACATACCCGTAAGTATAACCCTTATGAATTAGACGATTTAAAGGTTTTATAAGTTTGTTGGGCGAGTTTAAGTATTTTTTACACTTATGTAAAACAATACCGTAAAATAAGGGATGTGAAATACCAGCCTTGATTAGATGTTTACGGGTTGCATTGTATTTATGAACTAAGTCTTTATATCGATGACAAAATTTAGTAAAGGTTTTAACTAGTTTATGATAACGAAAACCCTGATGTAATAGTTTTTCAGTTATGAAAAGATTCCGTTCATTAAAGTCGCAAACGTTATTACATACTCTAGCAAATCTAACAAGTTGAGATATGTAAACACCATATGATGGCGCTAATGGAACATCGCCATCCAGAAATGGATAATTAACTATGGGGAAAGAAAAATCGTCTCTTTAATGATAAATTTTAGTACCTAATTTACCATTCGTTATATCAAAATTGATGTCTAAGAACGGACAATGATGATTATTAGAATTGGCTTTATTCAAAGTAAGTTCTTTAGGGTAGATGTCCTTATAATACGTATTGAAGTCGTCATTACTTAAAGTTGAAATATCATCCAAATAGATGGGTCTTTGCTGATGTTGGTCAAAAACTGAGATTCGTAGCAGTACAAAAAGAGGTCCGCTATAAGTGGTGCACAATTGGTACCCATAGGAATTCCTATGACCTTGCGATAAATACAGTTACCAAAAGGAATGAATATATTGTCAAGTAAAAATTCAAGTGCTGAAATCATATCAAAACAAGTCCAATTAGTTGAGTTCTTTTGTTTTGTATTACTAAAATGTGTTTTAAAGGAATTAGAACATATATGCTAGTATTAACAATCGGATTTTTTGAATGCCCATTGAATAAGACGTCTGAATTTTTCCTTTATAAGATTATGTGGTAAGGTAGTATAGAGGGTAGAGAAATCAAAACTTTCAAGTGATTCAAAAGGGGCATTATAAGAAAAAGAGGGGAAACGGGAATTATAAGCATTCAATTTATCGAGAACTTCCAATGAATTTTTTAAACTCCAAAAATGATTGAAACCACTGTTTTCATATACTTTGTTACAGAAATTTATAACCAGGTTTTTAATAGCAGTCAAAGTATTAGTGAGTATAATAGAAACTTAAGTAGTAGAACAGTGACTAGATGACAAAATGAATCTAGATTTAAAAATGTATATGGTAAGAAGAGCTGCGAAGGTCCGAATGCCTAGAGTGATGATTAAGATTTTTTATCTATTGACTTCGGACTATCCAACAGGGCGTTGAACTGGATTCCATCCCATACCTCTACGGCACCACCTGCCTATAGCATTCTTATCGTTTGTATATATGGATTTGAATACAACACAATTATTTTTCTTTGAAATAATACACATCAAGAAAATGAATGCAATTTTTCCAAGGTTATAAGCTGAGCCCAATAAACATATTTAAGCAAGCCTGTTGTTCTATTTTTTAGATTGCCCTCATAACACCTAGTAGAAAAAGACTGTACGTGTTAGAAAAAAAACACCATGCCCCCAAAGAAGAAAGGATACATCATCATTTTTAGCTCATTTAAAACCGTTACATATTTTTGGGGTTATAACACGGGCTCCATAGCACTCTCTGTAGAGCCCGCAGTCCAATGTGAGGAGCCTTGAGCCCTGCAATTGGGAGACAGTTGTCCTGGGTGAAACCTGTAACTCATTGTTGGAACCTGCAGCCCTAGTATTAAAGCCCGAAGCCAATGTGTTGGAGCCCGGAGCCCCACGTTAAAAAAAAGTTAAAATAAGTTTGAGTCTGGAGCCTAGGGCTCCTGCTACTCCCCATTGTTTTCATTCAATTAATCTAATGTTAAATAAAAAATGCCAAGTACTTACAATCTATACAATAAATCGGTGTTCCATCCCGGTTTTTTTTTTAACAATTTTTCATTTCAGTCTGCTGGATAAATTTTGTCCTGTTTAATTTGTTAAGTGTATAAGAAGTGCAAGTCATAGTGTTTTCCTACTTTTAAATTTTATAGACTCAAGGAGATCATGATTGACTCTACAGTCCGGCTGAGATAATTCGTCATCATAGTTGATTACAATGGGCGTCTATGATTCAAGAAGATGATTACATAAACAAAACTTTCTCTAACCGTCTTTGTATAACATTTTAACATGTGTTCATTTCGTCACTTTTACATATCTAAAAAATGGAATATGTTTCTGTGATTTTGCAACCGTCGACATCTGCACGTAAATGCATGTTATCAAAATAGAAAGACAAGTCTTGGTAATATATTTTGTATGTTGTTTCACATATCTGTTACAGAACTTTTAAACTGTATAAAAAAATCCATATTTACAGCAGGTTTAACAGTCATACGTATATTACAACTGCAAGACACGTTGTTTCAAAAACAAAATTCCCATGTGATGGCCTTCAATAACCCTGTATCCAAACCTGTGGTAAAAATAATATATACTTATTGGCAACGTCATCATCAAATGACGATACCTTCGATAACGTCATATATAGTTTTAAATCAGTTTTGGCAACGTCACAGACCAACTAACGACGTAAAATAGCGCTTCATCCATGTGCACTAGGACAAATTCTCCTACTCGGATTAACAATGAAGGGATATGGAGTAAATCCAAATGAGACAAAGTCTCTACAAATACATGGTAAAACTATGCAATGGAACAACGCTTTTATGGTTGTTCTTCATCTTGAAGTCACCATGAGGCCTTCAACAATGAGCTGTTACTCATACCTCATAGTAAGTTCCAGACGGCCCCTAGTACCGGGTTTCAGCGGAATTTATTGCTAGATCGCCAACAAATATAAACTTAACTGGTAAAGTATTCTTGCAATCGCTGTCATCCGTTGCCCAACAAAAAGACTAATAGAAGACGATCACAACATCTAAACATCAGGGCACTCATCGAGTCAATAGTATAAGAGAACTTGGCATAATATATAGAAGATGTGGACACAATAAGTAGGTGGTCAGAAAAACAATTAGAAATTACAAAAAAAATAAAAATAAAAAAGCCGAAATTTGAAAGTTTGGTAGTCCATCCATATGAGAAATTATCTCAAGAACAATTAAGTACACCACACTGAAATGTATGTAGAGCTGCATCTCTCTCAAAGGGATTTTTTACCAACCCAATGTTAGCGAAGCGAACGAAGGTTGGTACTTGTAAACACTTTTCGTCCTGAAGCGGAAGTGGGAAGAGCTCAAGCTGTATACGAGGTTTCGAACTGAAATCGCAAGTCGCACCGAAGGCACGCACACCAGAAAAGATATTAAATGATGAAATAAAATAGCATTAACAATTTATCAGTATGATTCATGCCGAAGGCACGACCGTATAACTAAACAGACAACTCGACTGTATTTTGTATTTTCGAACACGAGATGGTGTTCACACGAGACAGGCAGTTTCGTATCATGGAAGTCAAAATGTCTTGCCGAAGGCAAGAATAATATGAACAAATTGATACAACTCTCGCGCTACCACTACCAACATAAATTAAGAATAAATAACAAAGAAAGTGTGGTTCCCCATGACAACGCGTTCGTCATTTGGCAAACATCGGGTTGCCGTAGCAACGCATTTCCCCAAGTATCTGAGTAAAGGCGTGCCGAAGGCACGACCTCTATGATAAGGATAAAACTGTCGTGCCGAAGGCACGAACATTGTGATTAATAGCAAACAATGAATAGTGTCGATGTGCCAAAGCCAAAAGGCACCCCCGGCCTCAAGTATCATGACACGAATGAAAACGGGGAGCACTTATCATGACAACGTAAATAAAGATGGCGGTAAATTGTTGACAAATGTTCATGCAATCTTTTATCAAAAATATGCCCATGTAACAACTCCAGTGAACTCTGCGACGATGAAAATGCTATGAATGATATATATCTTACCTTGAAGTTAGATATTCCTTTTCCTTGCCTTATGTAGACCAAGGCTATTTGATAGCCTACTGGTGTGAATATTTGACTGAAAACTTTCAAAATGAATTGGCATTACGCTTTAAACATAATAATGCTCAAATTAATTTGAAAATCGTCAATCTTCAAACTTGTCGCACGGGGTAAAATATTCGCCATAAAGTGCCAGTCCGTTGTAAAAATGATATAAATACATGGCAACTCTAAAAAGCATTGCGGGAATATGAAATGATACTCGATGAAAACAGAACCAACGAATACAACATTAACAGTTGAATGGACAACCAAAACAACATAAAATTCAAATACAGAAGAGACGAAAATTTCACAGTATACTGTGGAAACTCAGAAAATTATTAACAATATTGAAATGTTTATGGTGTTTTCCTGCTACAACAATCAAGAACAAATTCAAGTCAGTATCATGTTTTTCTGCAAACTAAGCTTAACAGCAATGTCTCACTCTTTTATCTTCCAATAGGGCCAATCATTGTGATTCCCCAACAACCATTATGAAAAAAGAGGTTATTGAAGTAAGCTAATCCCTACATAACTTTGTAAACTATTTAAATGAAATGATATGGAGAAAGTTTCTACAAACACGTCGTAAAATAAAGCAATGGAATACAGTTTTTATTGTGTTTTTCATTTGAGGAGAAGTGTCTGCAAACTGCAGTGAAATAGTAATAACTTGTCATATAATATAAAAAAGAACACCCATATAACTGAAAACAATGTTTGCTGACACTGAGAACAGACTTCGATGCTAAAAATATGTGATAGCAATGACATGAGGTCAAATTGATGATACAGATTTATATATCGAATCATTCAACTAAATAATATTTCGGTAAATATAGAATTATGATTGTCCACAAACCAGTTTATCAGAACAAACTAAAACTCATTGTAATTCAGCAGGATTTATCAAGATGTAGACTTTTTTGAAGTCGTAACAATAGCGACTAATCCACTGATGTATAGAAAAAGAATCGTTTAAAATTTTGTCTACTACACTCATTTTAGCCGCTGTTAAGCAGTTTCTTGCTGTACTGACTGACATCTACTCCGCATATATAACTCGGGGGTAATTTTCGCACTTGTTAGGTATGAAATAACTTGATATTACACAAAGACATTGTGATTCTTTAAATAAATACCTTAGTTGAGCATTGATGATCTTCAATATATTTTCCGGGCATCACTTTGCTTCAAATATTCATTGGCTTTACGCAATTTACAGATGACTCGGACAAATATCTCGAATCACAAATTTTTATAGACAATTTGTGAGTGTATTGCATAGAACTAGTAGAAAGTTAAATTACTCAACAGATATAAGTATCGCTTAATTGCTTTGAATGTTGAAAATTATTAGTTTTGAACGACCTCTCCTTGCAGTAGAAGACAAGACAAGACCGGACAAGGTAACACAAGACGAAGACACTGTCGGCGTAAGAAAGGCTTAATCATAATGAATTACCAAAAAAAAAAAGGTTTTGCACATCGAGGTATTTAACCTAATCTCAAACTGCGAAACTTTGTTAAGACTATTATTAGGATTTCAGCCCCTTTTGGTGTGTTCAGGATTTCCAGCTAAAATCTGAAAATAATATACTGACACTGAGAATAGACTTTGAAGCTGACAAAATCATTCAGAATCAAAAAAGAACGAGTTTTATATTAACATCTCTCATTCACTTAAAAAATAAGTCACTCATCCTCACATTTTTAACCATATAAAATATTAAAAGTAAATTAATACTTCGCTAAAAAATCAATTATTTGTGTTTACAAACAAGTTCATCAGTACGCATTGAATCTCATTGTCATCTAGCAGGGTTTCCATTTTTACAGACGAGGCTTAGCCACTGGAATATGCCCTTTAAAAACAAAAAAATAACTTTGTTCTTATATCTTAGATGGATATACATTTTTAACGGTTTTCGGCATATTTTGCCTAGCATCGGTGTACTCGAAATGATTTGCTTTTTGCACTTCAATGAGGCGATTACTGCAGCTTACTATGGCTTTACTGTTTCAAGTTCTGGGACGTTTCCTACTCCAATGAAAGCTTGCAATTTTGAAAAGACCATGAGTTACCACATATAACATGTTTACTATCTACAACTCTCTGGAATCATATTTTTGTATTTAACAATCAGGATATTGTATCACTCAACAGATAAGTATCGCTTTATCTTGTAAATATTTATTGCTGTTATATGTTTCAATATGTCTATTAATTTTATGATTTATGAATTGATAGAGACAATAAAATCTTCTCTCAATTCTGATTTCTGTCATTACATAATCAAGACTGTTATCAAGATTATTTTTAGATGATTATTTCATTTTTATTTATTTATTTATTTATTTATTCATTTTGTAATTTTTTTGTTTAAACTATCAAACTTAACGTCGTAAAGCAGTCAAAGTTCATAGTTAAGCTTCCCCAGTAATGGTGAATGACGCATCGGTTCGAAGTTCTTTATCTCCATGCTTGCTTCAAATTCCTTGAATTGATCTATCCACACGCATGTACCCAGACATAACTAATCGATCAAATTGATAATTGATTACTCATCAATAAAAATCGAACGGTAATCAATTGATTAGTTCGACTAATCGAACATTTATCGATCAAACTCTGAGGAATTTGATCGATGATTTTGATTAGAAATTTGTGATCAATTTCTGATTGATTAATGATCAGTTGATCAATAGCACAGCTTTAACATCAGCCATCTAAATTTTCTTATTATGTTTTGACTAACCAATCTACATAACTGTTACTGATTGTACTAAACATTTTCTAAAGTTAAAGGAAAATTTCAGTGATCACTAATCGATCACAAATTTCTAATCAAAATAATCGGTCAAACTCCTCAACGAGTTTGATTGATAAATGTTCGATTAGTTGAACTAATCACTCGATTACTGTTCGATTTTTATCGATGAGTGATCGATTATCAATTTGATCGATTAGTTAAGTCTGGATGTACTAATAGCCTATCAACAGGAACAAAAGTTTTAGCCCGGTCGCGACTTATGTCTCTGATCATTAGGACAGAGTTCAAGGTCAAGTGTCATTACCTGTGATGCAAGACAATTCGCCATGAAATGATATATTCATTTGTCATCTTAAGAAACAAAAATGTTATGGACGTCAATAAAAAGCAACAATTTGAGCTTTAGGACATCGATAGACGTGCAGATACACTAAACACTTCAGGGCGATTACCACTTTTAATTAGTGGCAAGCCCTGGTAATTATAAATAAACAAAAAAAAACCAACAAACAAACAACAGTGATAAACAATGGAAAGTGCAAAAGTGTTTTATTTGCCTTTTAAAACTGTAATTGCACTGATGCTTTCGCCAGTAGATTTTAGATTAGATCCCATAGATAACGAAAATACTGCTTTTACATAATTTCTGGCACATGTGTTCTTATCAGGATGATATACAGAACAGATTATGTAATCCAGTTAACCGTAGACGTTCAAAATTGAAGTCTCCACTATTTCAATTTAAAAGCAGACATTTTATTGAATATTTATCGACATTTATCAGCAACACCCAAGAGTCACAGAGGAGGAACAATTTGTACTTAACAAGATTATGTACTTTTGAATTTATGATTTTAGAATCGAAGCAATGGCTCAAAAGCTTAGCCCATATCTCTCAATAGACAAAATGCATCTAAGAGATAAAATAATACAAATGGTTAAATTGACGATCAACCCATATTTGCCTTTAATGAGCTCTTTCTATAAAAAAAATCGAATAAAAACTCAACAAATTCTATTTTATAGCTTCAGGGGAATTTATCAATTCTAGTTTTAATGATAGGGTGACGTAACGACCTTTCTTCAGCACATTCTATTCCTTATTCCTGTAAATACTGGTTCACTCTGCGTTCGTAAGAAAATGATTGAAATATATTTTGAAATATATTTCCCAAAGGTTCCAATGCTAAGCAATATCCCGCACTTGCGGCCATGTTTGTTATCGGATTGGAACGAAATTAGCAAGATAGACTAGACCTTTCACCACCCCGCTCAAGTTTGGTACAAAAGGCTCGGATATTTCTAAATAAGAAGATTAAAATAAGTTTTTCCATGGTGTCTAACGTGAACGTATTAAGAAGTTTCCATGGGGTCTAGCGTGAAATTATGTTCATTTCATTCAGAGGAGTTGATCAAAATATGTTTGTCCCATAGGGCCCATTGTTCTGCATCCTATGGCAATGTATTATGTTGGATCTGAACAAACTTAGCAATATTTGTTAAATATCTCCCATACATCATTCCTGTAAAGTTTGTATAATAAGCTGCAGTAGTTTTGTAGAAGATTATCAAAATCATTTCGATTAATTGTTGTCACCGAGAAAGACTCTATCATTACAGATTAAAAAAAGACAATAATAAATACACGGGATACCGTGGAAGCCCTTATCAATTTAAGGATGATTTATATTTAATCTATCTGCAGCGCTCTAGATTAAGGTTAATTGTTTTTCGTCATTTGAAATCTAGTCAGAGTTATCATATGGGAAAAGTTATAAATTTTACTTCAAGTTATGATAAATAGTTTGTTTTAGGAGGTATATATTTATTCAATAGGCCAAGAATCCAGCCATTCCCGCTTAATGGTATTTGAGGTTCAATTACAGAGAGTTCATACACCCTAAGTCTCGCATTTCAAATCATGTTTTGTGCTGCAGCAATGTGTGTTGACAAGATCGAGCAATCTTTATACAACACCTTGCATACATCACCAGTTTGGTACAATTTACTGACCTTTACTTTGGCAGTTTCTTCAGAGAAGATCAAATTATGTTTTTCCTATCAATTAATATTTGTTCTGCGTTGGTGCCAGTACGTGTCTTTTTAAGAATCTATACGAAAATTGCATTTTTTGCCCACATTATACAACCCCAATTTGATTCCATTTGCTACAATGATTCGAAAACAGTTGAACAAAATAGGAATCTTTTGTTCTGTGTTGGCGGTCATGTTTTTAATTTATTTATTTGCAAATTTACGCCCGTAGGGGCCAAGCAAATACAATGACAAAACATACAAGACATACAAACATATGTTTATACAACAACAAATGACATGTAAATACAGATATATATTGAACAACTTTGGCCAACGTGGACTTTACTTTCACAAGTCTGTACTTTCCTTTAAAAAGTCTGCTACTGCTGACAAAAATTGAAAATTTGGATTTAAAATTTGTTTTAGTTTATTGAGTGGCTGATCTTGAATAAAATCTGGATACATAATATTTATTGATGAATAGAAGTCATTTCTAGCAGATTCATTCTTGGTACAATTTAGCACAAAATGTATTTCATCATCAATTTCATTTGAACTACAGTGTTTACAAATTCTGTTATCTCTTGGTATATTTTGATATCTTCCAATTATGGTCACTAACCCGAAATTTAGTTAAAAGCTGTCTAGTTTTAAAATTTGATATTTCTAATAAATATTGTTCTAGTTTAATTTCTGACTTAATTTTGCCATAAATAAACAACTTAGAATTGTCTGAAAAAGATGCTAATTTGTTTAGTGTTTTTTTTTTACTATTTTTCAAACGACATTTAACATTATCAAAAGGTTGGTCTGTAATATCGGATCTGAACAAAATGAACAATATATCTGTCAAGGACCTCTCGTTCATCATTTTTGATAGGCTTTTTACGATTTGCTTAGTTTTTTTCGTATGATCTAATGGCGATCTACGAATTTATCGGATCGGAACGAAATATGCAATTTTTGCATTTTATCTTCCATACATCATTCCCACAAAGAGTACTTAAATTTGCTTCTGCATCTAGTAACAGTTGACAGTTGGATGGAGAAGGACAGTTTTATAATATCAGTAAGTATTACTATAGTAAAAGACTTCCGATGATATTTATTGAATTATGAGCCGTGCATCCATGGCTAAAAATCGTTTAAATATAGAAGAGTTTGTTCAAATAACTGACTTGCCCTGCATGGTTTTAATCCAGTGTAAGTTGGAATTTGACAAATTGAGATATCCAGAATTTGCCCTAGGAGGATTCCGGATCCTACTGACTTATCATAAAAAAATGTAATATACTTAATTGAAAACATCTCACTATGAGAAAAAAGTAGTTTTATGAGACGTAAGTAGTACTTTTTACTTGGGCGACACTCTAGGTATCAAAATCCATTTAGCTGATAGCTCAAATATTGACCCTAAAATCCTTTGGTGAAAGATTTTTGAAATCAAATAAGTAACAGATTCTAAATCTTTTCCAACGATGGTATTTTACAGAAGACAATCTTAATGATTAAAGTCCGTATGGTGTCCAGGTCTGAATGCTATAGACTCTACTGCATTGACTTAGATCTCGCTTATTCAAGTTTGTCAAAAAATCCACCAGTCAATCAAGACTGTCAGCCTGTGTCTATGTGCAGTTGCAAGAAAAAATGTTATGGTTGCCCAAGCATAAATTAAAGCTAACAGATGTTTAAATTTAAAGTGTAAAATTAATTTGATGATTTTTTTAAAAAAGATTTCATCTACAAGTAAAAGTTAAACGTCAATTAACTTTAATTGACGTTTGTGCAACCCAGTCTAAGTCGGACAGCTAAAATAACCTGTTTCACAAAATGCTACAAGAACAATTTGAAAAATTGTTGCAATAAATCGGTTTCAGTAAAAGAAAAAAATGTAAATATGCTGAACTTAAATCTGTATTAATCTGCCAATACTAATTAAGCTTTTATTTCAGAATAAAATATATTTAATATTTTATTGTTCGTTTATCTTAATTTAGCTAATAAAAGAATCTTAACTGGTTTTAAATAATAGTATGACCCAGAATCCTCCTAGCAATAATATTTGTATTAATAATATAATAATATAATAATAGTATGTATTAATAATATAATAATATAATAATAGTATGTATTAATAATATAATAATATAATAATAGTATGTATTAATAATGTAATAATGATATAATAATATAATAATAGTATGATTCTGGATCGTCCTAGAAAATCAGTAGGATCCAGAATCCTGGATACCTCAATTTGTCCTAGTAGAAATTGGAATTCTTAACTTACACTGAATTAAAACCAGGGAAATCAGAATTCCAATTTGTCCTAAGAGAAACCAGAATTTAAATTTGTCCTCAGAGAAACCAGAATTCCAATTTGCCCTAGGAGGATTCCGGATTCTCCTGGATTGTTAAGTTGTGACTAAATGAGTAATTCGTCTATTTATGACTGTTTGTAATTAATTCGTTTTAGTCTTATGTAAAAACATCACCATTGCGCAATGACCTCGAGGCAATGACTCGGAAATTAAGCCATCAAAATGTTACCGGTTCCTATGCTTTCAGTTTTTATTTGCCACCTTAATTTATGCTGGATCAAGCGCAAATCATGCTTACCCTTCCAAAGGATATGAAATATTGGGTTTAGATTAATTGTTTATAAACAGCTATATCTTCAAGTTTTTCTTTAAATGCAAATGTACATTGTATACGAAAATTTATTTATATACAAAGATTGAACTGTATTTTATCTTATGAGGGTCTAATGGCATGCTAGGAATTCAACAAATTACGAAAAAATACAATTATTACGGTCTATTAGCAAACGTACTTCGTTACTATCGACAGTAAAAACAGAGAATGAAACATAACTTGCATTAATCCTAAAGTAAACAAACTTTACCTACCTTTCAACATAGATAGTATCAAAAAGCACGCGCTTTTGTATCGTCTGCCAGCTGCACTGATCAACATACAATCAGATAAATACATACTTCAAACAGTAAACCTTTGTGTGTTTTATTGTGTGAAGATAAGTTCTTGAGTTAGCTTAGTTGGTAAGTTTTAACAAAAAAATACACAATTTGTTGTAAACAGAATTGAGAAACAATCAAAAGAAAAAACAATAAATTCCTACCTGGCACGTGCTGTCAAATATCACTCTTACTCCCGGTAGATTAATGAGCATTATTGCCCCAGCGGTAAAAGATAATGCGATATGAACATTTTGTTAAATAGATCCGTTAACTTTGGCGAATCAAACTGAAAAATCTAAAAATGATCGTAAAATGAATGCTCCCAAAATCATAGTCTCCCGCTGTTACCAAATGTTAATAACTGTCTGTAATTTGAATCAAGTACCAAATTGAAAATAAATTATGTATTTTGCTGCACACTTAGATTCAGATCTAAGATAATTAATTTCGTATCTGGTCGTCATCAACGCGGAAATAGATTCCACTGCTGTTTATACAGAATAAGCTAACACAGACATGTCTCGTTGCCATCTTCATCAGTTTTTTCCACCAATGAAAGAATTGTTCAGTGCATGAAATACTTTCAAGTTAGATTGACCCTGATTTCCATGCATTTGACTTTTTATATTATATATATGTGTTACAGTACAAATTGGAATCCAATAGTACAAATTGGAATCCAATAGTACAAATTGGAATCCTAATTTCTACTGGGACAAATTAGAATTTCGATTTATACTGGATTGAATTCGGTACAGATTGGAATTCAAATTTCTACATTTAATCAAAATAGAGTGGTCACAGTGATTTTTTATTATTTTTTTTTTGCTTCATTTTAAGAATCAAGGCTAAAGCTTGGACATTTTCATCAATTTTATAGCATGAAAAGGAAAAGAGGAGAACTTATCAAGTTTGCCATTTGAAATGATTTGATATTGATTAAATATATCAGTGAAATACAAGAAGTCATATCAAATTCGAAGCAGTTCCAAAAATGTCTTCATTAACATATCGTTTTCACAATCTGACAGCTTTTGATTTTTTTTATTTGAAAACTTCACAGAAATAATAAAAAAATATGTCAAAAGCACAAAATTTATACCATTTCCCTATCTACATCCTCTAAATTCAAATAATTTCTGTTATTGTTAAGGTCAACCAAGTGACAAAATTTCTACTGAATCGAAGTCAATATTTACACTCCAAGCTAACTTTCTACGGCTGACCTGCCGTACAAAAATACAACACTGTATACAATTAAAGATCATTAAGCATACAGTGTAGTCTTTTTGAGTTGGGGAGTCAAAAAAGGAATATAAGCTGTTACAACCGTTTTTGTAATAAACAACCGTTTTTGTAATATTTTTTTTCTATGAATTTTTTATGATTAAATGCTTCAATTGTCTTATTTTATTGATGAAAAATTGAAAATTAGCAGAACAAACTATGAACAAGATACTTTAATTCAAGTTATTACAAAAAACGTTATTACAAAAACCGTTACGAATGTGACAACCGTTTTTGTAATAATTACTATTTTTGCAATAATTGTTTTTTTCGTATCAACCGTTTTTGTAATATTTTTGTTATGTATCGAATACTTGTTCCCTTGCTTTAGTTGTATACTTCTATTGATGAATAATATAAAACTAGTGTCCCTGGTATTGGAAAAGAAATAATTATAAAAAGCGTTATTACAAAAAACATTGAATGCATCTCAACCGTTTTTGTAATAAACAACCATTTTTGTAATAATTGTTTATACTATGTAATTGTAATGACTAGAAAGAAACGTTTTGCCTAGTATCTCTGTTTTTGCTGTTTCTGATGTTGTCATTGTCCTTCGACTATTCGTTTTGGATCTACGTTTCGGTTCTCCTTTCTATAATGAAAACAAAATGATTTTCTGACTCAGAACACAGTTTTGAAGTAAAACAACGAATAGTTATTAGGTAAAACATTTAACACATTAATGATGAGATGTTTGGATTCTTGCATCCTCATGTGCTCAGTTTGTCAATAGTCCCGGAAAATATTGAAATCAGATGTTCAGAGAAACAAAGGTTGACTTCAATTGAATATAAAAACAAAACATCTAAACTTTGGAAATTGAGGTACCCTGTCGTTGATTTAAAACTAGAGGCTCATATGAGCCTGTATCGCTCACCTGCGGACTGGTTTTATTCATTGTCATCAAAAGACCACCCATTCATACTATAAAGCAGTTCCACATAGGTTATAGTTTAAATCTTGGATGAGGTACAAACATAACTAGAAGTGGTGCCATCAGAAATGATGGTTATCCCCGCACTCTCTGTTTGACACAGAAAGCAGTTGTTATAGACCCTGGGCTTAATTTTTCTCAATAATTTGACTTCATTTTATGGATAAACATTATTTTTAGTAAAAAAGAATACAAGGATATATGGTTGCTGGGAAGAATTCCCAAAAATAAGAGGTCTTTGAGACTTTCAGGAAGCTTTTTGGAAAAACCACCCGGTGAAAATGTTTCTCCAAATTAAAATAAATTATAAAAGTATGGTTGCTAGGTAGAATTTAAAAAAAAAATAGTTGTCTTTGAGACTTTCAGGAAATACAACCCAAATTGGAATAGTAATTTACTGCATCTAATATAAGGAAACAAAATAATTAATAAAAGTATGGTTGCTAGGTAGAATTCCAAAAAATAAGTGGTCTTTGAGATTTTGAGGAAATTTAGCAAAATTTGAATTAAATATTTCTGAAATCGAATTAGTGAAAATGTTTGTCCTAATCGAAACAAATTCTAAAAGTATGGCTGCTAGGTTGAAATTAAAAAAATAAGTGGTCTTTGAGACTTTCAGGATATTTACCAAAATTGGAATGACATTTCAGAATTCTTAGTATTCAGAGCGTTATCTTTTTTTCAAAACACTTTCCAAAAATATGAGATCATATGCTATTCAAAAAATAAGTGGTCTTTGAGACTTTCAGGATATTTACCAAAATTGGAATGACATTTCAGAATTCTATGAATTCAGAGCGTTATTTTTTTTTCAAAACACTTTCCATAAATATGAGATCATATGCTAAGAGTTAAAAATATATTATTTGATATTAATGCTGCTGATGAGAGGTAACTCTTTGAAACAAGTGTACAGCAAAACGAAATTTACAGTTTTTTATGCAACATCGGTATTTCTTGTATTTATCACATTTTCATTAAATTTACCAAAGTTAGAACCGGATTAAAAATTCCGAAAGCTTATTGCACATCTGTAGACTATATGCTACAATTCTATGATAATATTTAATCCCTAAATTCAAAAATGTAGGAGGAGTTCCCTTGATAATATCACATATGAACAAAATTGACATCTTGAGTCTATTGTTTGCACCAAGACTAATATCAAAACTCTGAAAGATTATTGTGCATATGCAGCATATATGAAACAATTCTATAACAAAATTAAAATACAAAATCCAAAAATGTAAGAGGAGTTCCACTGACAAGCTCACATATATATAATAGAAATCTTTAGGTCTTTTATTTGCACCAAGACCAATATAAAAAAAAATCCGAAAGGTTATTGTGCATCTACAGCACATATGCAACAATTCTGTAACAAAATTAAAACACTAAATCCAAAAATGTAGGATGAGTTCCACTGACAAGCTTTTTCTCACGGACAGACAGATGAACAAACGGACAGACGGACGAGCGGACCGGACCAAAACAATATCTCCGCACTTGCTTCAAAAACAAAATGCGGGATAAAAATCACAAACTTTGAAAGACACCACCACAAGGACGATTGTAACCAAGTTTGGTTCCAATTGGCTCAGTAAGTTCAGAGGAGAAGACATTTGAATGCATTTCCCATAGGGTCCCTATGTTAAACTACGTTCCACACTGGCCACCATCTTGGATGAGCTACGAACGTTAAAATCAAAAACTTTAACGGGGACCAGTCAAGGACAATTGTATCCAAGTTTGGTTCTTATTGGCTTATAGTGGTTTCAGGAGAAAAGACCTTTGAATGCATTTCCCATAGGATCCCTATGTAAAACTATGTTCCATGCTGTAAACCATTTTGAACATAAAAATGCGAAAACTGTCAAGACTATTATGACAAAGTTTGGTTCCAGCTGGTCGGATAGTTTCAGCAGAGCAGATCTTTGAATGCATTTCCAATAGGATCCATGTGTTAAACTATGTTCCCCGCTAGCGGCCATCTGGAATGAGGTACAACAACAAAAATCACAAGGTATTAAGGGGACCACCTGAGGACTATTGTGACAAAATTTGGTCCCCATTAGCTCAGTGGTTTTAGAGGAGAAGATTTTTTTAATGCATTTCGCATAGGGTCCTATGTTAAACTATGGTCTCTAGTGGCGACCATCTTGACTGAAATGCAAACCTGGTGTACATATGTAGAAAATGAAGTCCTTGAAAAGTTCAACACTTTTGCAATTCACATTTAACCTCTTTCTCAAACAGTTTTTGATATAAAAGTAAAAACGTTAAAAAAATCGTAAAAATTCAAAGAAAAAGCGGTAATATCTCCTATGTGGGTCGTCAGATGTGCTTAAAAAGTGTACGACATGAGGATCTTACTATGCTGACCATTTTTGTAATATAAACTCAGCTGGATAACCCTGAGCATATCCCAAGTTGGCACTCCATGGTGGCTGGGGAGCAACGGAGTGACCTTGATATAATTTTTGTTAAGAATATCGCTTATGTGCAAGCTAGGGACCTTCTTGATCTCGCTTGAGGGGGTGAATATTGTCCACCTCTTGTTGAAGACCCTCAGGCAACATCAAGATGTAGACCGGAATTAAAACCCTGTCCTTGATAGACTGGAGTTTTCTATGTATCGTGTGCGTTTTTGTCACATGTACATTCACTCCATATCATTTCATTTTTCCTATTTAATTCTATCTCCTACCGTTTTCAAAATATAAGACTAAAAGTAAGAAAAAAAACGAAAATTTTAAAGAAAAGGGCCAAAATTTTGATATCTGTAACGGTTTTGTAGTAATTTGCAGAAAACATCAATTAACCCCTATGTTCTATTTCCAGTAAGAGCGGCCATGTTGTTTGGTCTACGGACATAAAAATCACAAACTTGAAAGTGGAAACCCTAGTGATGATTCAGATTAAATTGGTAAGCATTGGCCCAGTAGTTTAAGAGGAGAAGATCTTTGAATAAAAGTAAACGGACGGACGCCTAGTGATGGCAAAAGCTCACACGTCCTTTGGCCAGGTGAGCTAAAATAAAATGAGTTCTTCGAACGGTGTCCTCATCAGTAGGATGGACGACAGATGCCAAGCGATGCGAGTCTACCCTTATCTTTAATTGAGGGTTGTTTAACCAATATCAATATATATTTAGTAGAGACCCGAAATATCCTTTAGAAACTTTCAGATCTGTAATAGTATAATTAAACACAAAAAAATGGTCTAACGATCACTATAACACAATTGCATAGTACACTTAATATTTCTAATATAATCATAACAGTTATAATCTCATAGTCTTTAAATACCAGTACATTCAAGAATCAGGCATATAGCATAACAGTGGTGTCACATGCGTAGAAATAAAGGAAAACATTTTATCATCGAAATAATAAAACTTACTTGAAAAACATTGTTTTGACACATTTAACACACAAATACGGTTTGACAAGAAAGTCAGTCATCAGTTCTCGACATATTTTTGTTTGGTTTTGCCTTTTTGACGTATGATTATTTTAAATTCTGTTTACATTGTACATAAAAAGTACGGTGTAAACACTTATAAATATTCCGCTCCTTGGAAAGGTATTAGTGAAGTAAAAGCCATATTAATATGAAACCTTGTAGAAAAATGTTTGGTATAAATAACAAAATATCGAAGTTGCAGTTAATTTGGACTCTGGATATGCGCATTTTGACAACTTTTGTCTCTTCAATGCAGATCAAATCAAATATATGGAAATCAATATACCGAAATATGTGTAAATTATAAAGATAAGATAACAGTAAATACCTACAATGGCCGAAAATGACAATCAAAAGCCACAACCTACAAGAGAACTGCACTACAAAAACACAAAATAAACTACAGACAAACATAAATAACTGAAATCGAAATAGCCGGACTTGGTACCGGAAAAGGCTAGCGGTAGGGTTAAACCGTTTTTGGGGTACCCGAACCTCCCTTTTATCTATCCCGTTTCCCTACAGTATGATAGATATACGAATAAAACCCAATACAGGTAGACTACTAACTCTATGATCGCTAAAGGCTGATGGAGAACAAGTTACCAATAGGAACTAAATAGGAAAGCCAAAACCAGCTAAGAACAGAGCTGTGCACGAGGGCGATACTCCTTTGTTTTGAAAAATAATACATCATTCATGCTTTGCCGTTGCATGGATAAGTACTTACTATTCTACATGCTATGCATAATTTGATAAAAAAAATCTAACTTTACATTGTGGATGTTATATCAAGATATTTTGCAAAACTTTGAAACTGATGGAACGCCGAGTATACATGTAATATCTTTGGTAGGTTTAGATAGTACATCGCTTGTAGGACAAAACGAATCTTGCAATAACCTTTGTATTTCGTAATTTCCATCAACCAACGGCTTGCGTGTACAATATGGCTTTACATGGCATCTGGAAGCTAAGTATGCTAATGCTAATGTTTTACGCAACGAACAAGGCATTTAACTGACCCAAATGGTCTACAGACGACTGAAAGAGAATCATGTTGGTGGAAAGTCTACCAACCACGTCAAGTATGATTCAACTGGTAAGTTTTTTTTGTTTTTTTTTTTATTTTCTTTTAATTTTTATTTTTTAACCAATACTACACTTGCGACCTGCAAACATACCTTTTCATATACATCTAGTTCAAGGCAATTGTGTTATTTAAATAATAAATGGAATAAGTTCAAAGTTTACGCATAAAACTTGATGAAACTTCTAGAGCAAAATGAATTTTGCATAAGTTTTATAACATTTAACATATTTAATACATTCTTTTGACATAATCAGCATGTTAGAACAAGATGCATGAAGTATAAAACAAAGTTGCACAAATCCACGGGACCTTTCAAGGAAATAAAACTAAATGAAAACCTCTCGTATATCTACTATTATTTACAACATCTTGTAGCTATCTTTAACAACGATTGTTTTTCTTCCAAAACAACATTTGCAAACATACTGACATACTCTACCCAACTATATTTAGATCAACCTAGTTGATAAATGAGCTCCTATAATCATACATATACAAACAGAATGTATACTGGGTTAGAATAATTACGGTCATAAATATGGAATATTTGTGTTGAGAATGTCCGAGATACTTAAGGATTGTTTGTTTTCAAAAAATCAAATGATCCTTGCAAAAATTGCTAAAATTATCACTAAAATTATTCTTGAACATGACGCGACGAGCATCGACAATTGCATTTTTGGGTAATATTTGTACGCCCATTATTTGATTTAAAAAATGTCAAATTTTCAACAAAAAGTGGGTTTAACAACTGATTGAAGGAGTGGTCTGGCAGATCCGTAGAAACAGAGATTTTGGAACCTCATAGTTAGAAAGCAATGTTTAAAGCAAAATATTATATTTTCATCCACAAACTTTTGGGCATAATGCTTCCAAATTTTGACTCGAAAAAAAAAGAATATTCCATATTTATGGCCAAGTGTAAATCAGGTAAGATCAGCCCCTACTCACACTAAATTTGCAAACATACTGACATACTCTAAGAACTACATGTAGAACAACCTAGTTGATAAATGAACTCAAATTATCATATATATGGAAATATACAAGGTAAGAATGAAAAACGAAATGACAAGGACACAACATCCAATCTCTAGCTTAAAACGATCTACAGTAAAGCATCTAGGGGTCAACGGTACGTTCGTAAGATCAGCTTCTACCAATACTACACTAGCAAACATGCTGAAATACTCTAAAAAATACATCCAGAACAACAAAGTTGATAAATCAGATCCCATTATCATATATATAGCAATATACACGTATAAGGTAAGATAAGTTTTTCAAATATATCTATTTAATGGCAATCATGGAATTTTAATAATAAACTCTTGTGGAACAAAGTTGAAGGCTAACGCATGACACTTGAAAAATTTTCTAGAGCAAAATGAACTTTGCAAAAGTTTGATAACATTCAATACAAATAGACAGTCAATATAATGAAGTTTAAAGATGCACTGCCTTTCTGATCCATTGGTACAACAAAATAAGGATTGCAACTAGAAACACTACTATATGAGAAATGTGTTTACGTCTAGAATTGTCTATTTAAACCTGAAAATATAATTTGGGAAAATTTCGATTAGGGTCTCGCAAAAGTTGCTTATATCAATACCTGTCTTTGCATAAAAAATTTCCAGTTCAAATCAAAACTGATCATCTTCTTGTAAAGAAATTCTTGAAAGTGAAATTTCGACCCGTTTGAAATCCATATGAAGCTTATAGCGAGAAGACTCAAACAAAAACTAAAAAAAACAAAAACAAACAAACAAAACAACAAAAAAAAACCTTTTAAGAGGATAGGTGCTTTGTATTAGGTAAGACTTTGATTCTGTTTAGGTTGACCATTGCAGTCCTGAAATAGTATCGGTATCAAAACTCTGTGCAGAATTTTCATTTCATAGAGTACATTGAAATACCTCCTCAAAGTCGTAATAAAAACGAACTTTGCCCTGTAGGGTCTTGTATACATCAAGAATGGAAAATAAAAGGTTAAAATCGCCAAGACGCTTTAGATAACACAAACTTTATAAACAATCAATTAAAATTTTTCCAATTAAAATATACAAACAACTTATTTGGAGCATTTTTCGAAACCGGATTGATAAAAAAGTTTCCCTGAAATGCAGTGCCAAGGGGAAAAAGTAATGTTTCGTACTATTCACATCAAAGCATGGGCCATACCATAAAACTTCTACCCCTTTATTAAAACCAAAAAGGAAAATGAATTTCTTTTTCTAATTATGTATATAAAAAACTATAAAACAACAACTCCACATGTCAATTAAATTCTCAGTGACTTTATTCTCTCAACTGACTAAAGTAGAATGTTTATAAAGAGCAAGTTATTAAAATCCATACATGTATAAACCTTCAAAAAGAAATGTACATTACAAGTAGACCATAGGCTGGAATAATCCATCGAGAAAATCCCCAAGTTTAGAATTTAAAGCAATTGATATTTCTGGAAAAGGAGTTAAATTGTATTTCCATTGTTCCCTCCATTGTGCCATAAAATACGCAAGTTTTCATTCCTATCAACAAGAATTTAAGCAAAAATTGGCATTACCGTGCAAGTAAAGTATAATATCTTAATACGACATCTTCATCTAACAATTTCCCAGATGACTATACTGGTGTCACTTTAAGTAGAATTTAAAGCTAAGAATTGTACATATACGTTTATTTAGGTAGACCTTACATCCCACCTTAACGGTAATGAAATATTGGTATTGGTCTAAGCTATGTAGCTTCTAAAATTAAAAGGAGACACAATTGGCATACTGTTGGCAGGACGTTGCCTACAGAACGCCTATAAAGGTGACAGAGGGAATTGGCTGTCGATATAGGTTCAATTGTTTACCCACGATAAGGGCCGTAAAACACTTAAACTGGGCCGTAAAACACTTAACTTAAACACCTATACAACTTCGGTAATCATTGTATTCTAAAGAATCTTTTCATTGCTTTTTATGACAAGGCCAGCGTTTTCATAGATCGATGTTTAATCATCATAAATCCAGGACATTATATCCATATGTATATTTTTCTTTTGAGTCTTGACATGTCAAGTCTTCAATGTTGAATATGTAAATATTACAATTACAGAAGCGTACAATGACCGAACCGGGGATTTATACTAATACTGAATTTCAGAGCCATTACAGGGGTGTCTTCTAATTGTTTTCGGTTATCGGAATTACTTAAGTCACTTAAAGGTGCCGAAAAAACATGGTAAATATAGTTAAATGTAATGTAAACATATTTTATTGTCAAAAAATAGACAAAATTTTTATGGATAAGATACAAGTTTTTCAACTTAGAACATCTTCTCCATATATTCTGGAGAAAAATAGTTTCTGTCCATATCAGTTGAATATTATGGAAAATGCACTATTATCCAAAAGCTGTATTAAATTCAAAAAATGAAAAATAATAGCTTTCGTTGATCCCAAAACAAATATTGTTTTTCTTTCCACTGACAATTTTAAGAAATGGTTAAAACCTAAAAAGTTCAAATCCAAAAAAAAATTTTTTTGTTTGCAAATTTATATTTGAGTGGGTAGTTTTGTCCAATACTATTGTCTAAACAATATCACATCCATATTTCGCGACACTATATCATTTATATTAGAAATCTTCATCTCCAGACCTACTCAGTGGAAATTTTGGATAAACTTTAAAATTCCCATTTGTTACACATTTTCGAGTATAATTAACAAATATAATTAACTTGAATCGAAAAATACATCAATACTCAAGCTTCATTATAAACAGTAAATTGTATGCTTCACAAGTGTTGCAAGGAGTAAGCTGTCATCACCGGCATTGAAAACCATAATCCATATATAGAAAAAATACTTCGAAGTATGAGGTACAATCGAGCTCCAATAACTTCCTCCTAATACAATAAATAGACAGAAGCCTCAGTATTTTCAATGATTGGACATTTGATTAAAAACAGTGATTTTTGGTGAACAGAGGGTATTTTTTTCACGTGACAGACACCCGACTGCTAGTAACACCATTTGCACAGTTACAGGTGCATACGTATTTGAATCCAAGACTATAAAGAGGTCATTTATTACACAAACCTATATTATCTTCATTATGAAAATAAATTACGTGATACCAAAGTATGATTCCGTCTTCAAATTCCGTCTACAAAAGTTGAAAATGCAAAAAACGTGATACTTTGTTACAACAAGATTAGAATTGGCAGAGGTGTATTGCAAAACGGTCCGTATTGTGTTTTTTTTCACGCAAGTTATGCTCATGTTGTCATGATTAATTTTGTTGAGAACACAATAAAGACGGCAAATTTGGTTCATATAGAAAGTGGAAGGCGGCCGGGAAAAATATTCAGGAAAAGACGTCTGGTTTTGCTCATTTTGTCATGCTTTGTTTTGTGAAGGAAAGAAATAAAGATGGAAAAATTGGCCCGTATGGGAAGTGGAGAGGAGCATGGGAAAAACATATCAGGCCAAGACATCTGGTATATCACTGAATCTTCAGACAAAATGCAAACTTTCGAGGACATTAACGCCAACTCACATCTGTTATATATACTACCATCCAAAGTCTGTTTGCTCCAGAGTCAGCCAGGCGTTTATCCAGTTTTTGCCACTGCTTTTTAATATATCTTACACTTGCAATGACCCCACTTGTTTTTCCATATATTCCTATTAACCTTCTTACACTTGTTACGGGCAAAACATTTCGATAAGGCTCCGATCCTAAATGTGTTTTTGGAAACCCATTTCTCTCCCCAACATATCTAAAAAACCTACACACATTCCTTAATGTAAAAGTCATTAACGGGTCAAGCTGGACACTTTGCCTGATAATTATTTCTAAAATGTCATTTGGTAAAGCCGGAATCGGATAATTTTCGCCTAATGGCATCTCTACTGTCTGACCGGAAGAAATATCTGAATTCTTGGTAGGTTCGTCTGTAGTATTTACTGTAATAACATTGTCCGAGTTGTAATCCACATGTTCATCAGGGTCAACTTCAACTCGTCCAGAAAAAATGACTATGTTCATATATGATAGTTGAATCTGAATCGTCATTTTCTTCTTGTTGAAAACGGAATCCCTCAATTATTCTTTTGAGAAAGTGTGTTTCAATTTCTAGTGTTCGTCGCTCTCCTCAGGGTAGTACCCAAGTGTTAGTAGGGGGATATCTGGGTCAAACACATTTGTTTCTGAGATAATGAGATGGTGATTTGATCAAAGCGAAGAAAATATTAAAAACTGACAATTAAATTCTGCCCCAATGGTTTGTAATGTAAGGTGATCCCCATATGTTTCTAGGCCTTCCTATTATTAATATAATGATGAATGTTCTCATCAGCCAAAAAGTTTACAAAATGATTTTGAAAACGTCTTATATGGTCCACAGCCATATTTCGTAGCTGATTGGGAGACCTATGGATACCAATTTTTGCAATTTGGTGCGCAACAGCGTCAAATTAACAATTACCATAGGAATGTGGGTCCTTTACAATGACCACCTTCCCTCGACTGCCGGTGAAAAATCTATTTCCAGCATCATACGAGCTGAATGACAATTTATCATTCTCTTCTATACGCCGTCTTTTATTTTTTAATCCTGTTGATGCTTCTTTATCTGAAGATACAACAGCATCACTGTCTAGCACAATGAGGCACTTCTCTCTGTGTTGCCTTTTCTGTTCAATTTCTTTGAACAGCTGCTGGGAAAATTTGCTCCTTTTGTTTTCCTAATGGTGAGATAGGCTAGTTATGTGTTCTACTCTAATCCATTTCTTTGTTTTCTTTCCTTTGGTGTCTTCAAACAATACAAGATATCTCCGGTATGATTTTTCTCTTTTAAGCACCTTTCCAGTTAAAACTGAGTGCTTACGTGGCACCCTACTAACACCAAAAAGACTTCTTATCAAATTTTGTCTCCCCTTCTATAAATAGAACACCCTTTAGCCTTAGCAAAATTAGAACTTGCCCTAGCCACACATCTGTCGGTGGCTAATGCTGCTTTTGATCTTTTAGCATCAACATTTTTACCTCTGCCAAAATAAAGAGTAAATGGAGTCTCGTAACCGAGAACCTCCCTTGGTTGCTGATTTGAAGCACAGGCTATATCTGGCAGACACTTGACCCAGTTGTAACCTTTTTTTCCTTTTTTCATGGCTTCAAATTTCAGTTTTTCTTTAACGAGTCTAATTTGTCTTTCAACCTTACCCTGAGACTGCGGTTGATAGGGCCTACCGTTAACCACCTTAACTTTATGTCTCTTGAGCATGCGTTTCACTATGCCTAGAAATTCAGGACCATTATCGTATTGCAGAATGCGAGGATATCCGTGCTGTACGAAAATACTCTGAAGTGCTCTCGTTACACATTTGGCAGATTTCCTCTCTAAACCTTTCAAAAATACAAACCTGGAGAAAACATCAACTACGGTTAAAATATACCTATATGTTTTCCCCTTGTATTCTACTGGAGTTTTCCTCATTTCAATAAGGTCTATCTGAACTCGCTCAAATACCCGTTTTGCAATTATACTTTTGTATGGTGCCTTGTTTGTAAAGTGGGGATGTAGTTTTCCATACTTCCTATTTTTTGTCAAAATATTTCTCACCTTTGACTCACTACACCCAGTAAATTTTTTCTTTAAAGTTTGGTTCAATGACCGGGCCCCGGCTCCCTTTGACTTTATCTATTCTCTAACTACTTCTTTCTGAAAATTTGATGCTATTATTACTTCTTTATTGTTACAGAAAAGTTTATCATCGTTGTTGACCTTTCTAATAGTTAAATTATTTTTTTGTCTCCAAAATAAAATCAAGGCGTTCTTTTCCAAGATGGTTTGATCTCTAACCGGCTTCTGAAACTCTCCTTTAATCAATTTTTATCAAAACTTGGTAGGTTTCCTTGGTCACTTGATGCATGCTGAATGCAATTGATGTAATTTATCCGTGTTACAACATGATCAAAACCTTAATGGCGGATTGAAAGAATTGTGCAATTCTATGTATTAGATAACAAATGTATAAAGAAAAAGATTATAATGAATGACTTTTTTACTCTTAAAACCTTGTACAACAAATATTTTTAATATGCTTATGACATCTTGTTATGTAATAAAGAAGACACTGGTGATGAGTTCCACTACTGTACAATTGTGAATTTTTCTGCTTTTACAGACAAACTTTTGATACTAGTTCAAATATAAAAGGAAAATAAAAATTGATAATTGTATCAGGATTCAAAAAGTAAGTGAGAACCGAACCGTCAACAATCCATGGACAATGGCAACATCGGACACACTAAGAAACAAGGACACCAATTAAGAACGGGACAAAAAAGAAAAATGAAGACACGCATACAGATGAACAACACGGACCCAATAAAAACCATGGGTGAGATCAGGTGTACCGGTAGAGTAAGCATCTTCTGCTTCTTATAAGACACCCGCCGTGTTGAACATGTCAAATCCGGTAGTAGAGTCAAATCCGATAGAGGAAAAACAAACTTTAGTTGCAGAGGGAAAGGTCTGTTGTCATCTGGGAAACAGATATCCCATAGCGATCCACAAGATCGTGATGTCGACCGTAAAACTTCTGTAGTGATGACTTTAAGTTTTTGGTAACGTACCCTTGCTTAAGTAGTCTATTTGTAAGCAAATGAGCTCTATCAAGGAAGTCACTGTAACGACCACAAGCCCTTGAGTAGCGAAACAACGGCAGTAGAATACCGAAGGAACAAAGGGGTGATAGCGAATGAGTTGTGAGATGTAATCTCCATATGCTGGTGCTTTTGGAATGCTGCTACAAAGAAAAAGGAATACACCAAAACTGGAAACCAATATTTTAAAATCTGTCAATGCAAAACTTTGCTCTACTAGAAACAATTTATGATAGTAAGGTTGCTTGGTAGAATTCTAAAAATAAGTGGTCTATGAGACCTACAGGAAATAACCAAAATTGGAAGCAAATACTTTTGAAATTAAATTGATGAAAAACAATCGCTTTAGGTATGGTTGTTAGTTAGAATAAAAAAAGGTGTTTGGGGCTCTTAGGAAATATATACCAAATTGTCATTTTTTTAAAATTTTAATTGTTGAAAACGTTTATGTAAGTATGGTTACTAGGCAAAATTCTAAAAGGTAAGTGGTATTTCAGAAAATTTACCAAAATTGTAATAAAAAATTTCTGACTCCTTGAAACACGTGTACAGCATAACGAAATTTACAGTTTTTTATGCAACATCGGTATTTTTTGTATTATTAACATATTATTTTAGTACGCTTGCTAGGTAGAATTCCTTAGTATAAGTTGTATTTGAGACTTTCAGGAAATTTACCGAGGTTTGATATCCTTTCAGAATTTTAAGCTGTCAGAATTTCGATTTTTTATCAAACACTTGTCCAAGTTATCAGAATAGAAGAACATACAAAAATGTAATAAAATATGTGTCACTGACAGTTTCAGGAAATGTACCAAAGTTGGAATTGGATTCAAAAATAAAAAAAAAAATATTCCAAATCTACAGGCTATAAACAACAATTCCGCATGAAAATTGAATCCCATAATCCCTACATTCAAAAACGTAGGAGGATTTTGCGTCATATGCCACGTGTGTCAAAATCTACATCTTGGAACTTTGCCTAAATCGACAACTTGGGCCTCTTGTTTGGCACCATGATAAACATACAAAAAATCGGAGAACTTAGTGTATATTTACACACGATATACATCAATTCTACAATAAAATTAGATTCCTAAATTCAAAAGTGCAGTTCGCGTCACATATAACATGTGTCAAAATCTACAGTTGGGTGCATTTTGTTTGCATGGAAGCTGGTGAAAACCACTATCAAAAATCCGGAAGCTTATTGCTGTCAGCAGCACATGTGCATCCATTCTATGACAAAAGTAAAACAATAAATTCAAAAATGTAGGAGTAGTCACATCGTTTTGGACTGACGATCAGACGGATGCAAAAACTCTCTTCTGAAAGAACGGGATGAAAAAATGCGTAGAAATAGTTTTGACATATCTCTGAGTCATTTTTAAACAGCGACACAATTGTTCGAGTCACCGATTTCCCCCTCATGAAAAAAATTTGAATGAATTGTACATTTAAATCCTCCTACATCTTTAACTTATTGCTTATTCGTTCTGGCTCTTCACACTTTTCGCGACTTTTTTTTTCTTTTCTTAAAAAGTATTATTTTGTGTTTGAAATTCCGTTATTTAAAATTAGATATTGTGAAGAAAATATTTCCCCTTGTCGAGATATATGTTTTTATTTTTCTTAGATATTGTGTATATCTCATGTTTACACTTTGTTTATACTATTTTTTTTTTGCAAATTCTACAAAGTGAGGTTTAAGTCCCCCATCGTAGTTTTGTCCTAAGCTATATTTCATATTACTGATTATTCGGATTTAGCTTTGTTTTATGCATTTCAACATTTTTGTAGAATGGAAGGTTTCCTTTCTTTGGATCATTGCCTTCCATATTATTTGACTTTAATGGTGTTGATTAGAGGTTACTCCTTCAAACACGTGTACACACCGTTTGGAAGACTAAATAAAAATAAAAAAGTAAAACAAGTCTCCCCAGACTTTATATGTGTGAAGTACAAAAATGCTTTAGCTACACTTATTTTAAAAAATTTTTTTTTTTGCTAAAATTCCACCTTAATACACTAACCACTATGCATGTATGCTTGAAATTTTACATTTGTTCATGGTACTATAATAATGGATTAGGCTAAATGATAATGAAAGGATATAGAATAGATAAGACAAGGTCTCAACAAACACATGGTAAAATCAACCAATAGAACCACGCCTTTGTTGTTGTTGTTTATCTTGAAGTCACTATGGGAACCTTTTATTGAAATGAAAAGTTTCTAGTTTCGGGATCTTCAAATTGTTGTGAAGAACAAATACAAAAATGTACGTACATTTTTCAGAGACAAAATATACTGAGCAACACAAGAAACGTACCACTTTTTTGATAATATCTAGCTCCCTAGATATTTTAACTATATCAGCCTTTTTTTATTTTCTATTTTCTAAATTTCAAAAGTCCAGAGAGAAATGATATCGTGTTTGTAAAATTACAAAAATAGGATAACAGCAAACGCCTACAATGGCCAGGAACTACAATCACATGCCACAATTTACAAACAAACTGCACCAGAAAAACAATAATGAAAGCAAGAGACAAACACAAATAACGATAGGAACTCGTAACGTTTTTTGTAACAACTTGAATTATAATATCATGATCATAGTTTGTTCTGCTAATTTTACATTTTTCCTCAATGTAATAAGACAATTGAAGCATTTAACTATGAAAATGTCATAGGAAAAATATTTATTACAAAACCGGTTGTTTATTACAAAAACGATTGTCACTTCTTCAACGTTTTTTGCAATAACGCTTTTTGTAATACGTTCATTTGCTATACCAGGGAATAGTTTTTCTACTAGTTTAACATTATTCATCAATATAAGTCGACAATTGAAGTATAACAACATTGCTTTTATGAGAAACGATTATTTCAAAAATGTCTGTTACCCATTCCACTGCATGCTTTCAGTTATAACCTTTTTCCAATAACTTCCTTGTAATGTAATAAGGTTTTGCTGCAAAAACAACGGCAGTAGAATACCGAAGGAACAAGGGAAGCGAAGACTACAACAATCGAAATCCAAAGACATGGCAAAAACGGCAACTGAGAAAAACAAAGACAAAACAAGGACGTGAGACAGTTGCAATGCAAGGAAATAAAAAGACGACATTAAAAACTAAGGCACTCATAGTGTGAACTCGCATGAAAACCGGGAGTGACATCAGGTGCTCCGGAAGGGTAAGCATGTCCTGCTCCGCTAGCGGCACCCGTCCAGTGAGTCAATCCAGAGTCAAAACCGGTTATGTCAAATCCGTGAAATCTAGCTGAACATTTCCGTTTTCATTTGGGACACAGGCACGTCATATCTGTCAATGATATCATGGTGACGGCCATAACATTTCTGAAGGGATGAAAGCAACAAAGGCTGAATAAATCCCTGACTAAGCAACTTTTGGGACAGTGTTTTTTCTCTATTAAAAAATCACTGTATAAACTACATGCGCGACAGTAACGAATCAACTGTGAAATGTACTCTCCATAGGCTGGAGAGGTAGATATATTGCTGCTCAGAAAGGGGAAATTCACAACTGGGAAGTTAAAATTATCACGTTTGTCGTATAGCTTGGATTTCAAGCGTCCATCTTCAAAAATCGACACGATGAATTACGGTCTTTTTCTCTTCAATGAAGATGTCCAGAATTCCAACACTTTTTCATTACTGTGTTAACTATTTTTCCTAACAATCATTCGTTGTTTATTTCATAACTTGGTCTCGGAGAAAGAGAATTAATTATTTATATCTTTTGCTTATCTCTTTTTCCTTTTCATACAAACAGAACTGTCGTTTATTACAAAAACGGTCTTTATTGCAAAAACGGTTGTCCCGCATTTAACGGTTTTTGCAATAACGCTTTTTGTCATAATTTGATGCTGGTGGACTGTTAGTCCCCGAGGGTATTCAAGAACCCAGTAGCCAGTACTCCGGTGCTGGCCCGAAAACCGATTTTATTTGGAAAATTGCAATATCTAAATTTAAGAAAATTTTGGTTCAAACTAAGGAGCATCTCCCTCTTGCATAGCTATGTCCTGGGCTGATTTTTGGATTTCCTATTTAGATTCTATTGGTAATTTGTTCTCTATCAGATTTGACACATGTTTCGGTATAAGGATTTCCAAATATTTTGATGTTATCTGCACTGAAGAGACATAAGTTGTCGAAATGCGCATATGCAGAAATAAAATTTACAGTAACCTCGGTATTTTGTTATTTATTACCACTGGGCCGATGCCTCTGCTGGTGGACTGTTAGTCCCCAGGGTATTCAATAACCCAGTAGCCAGTACTTCGGAGCTGGCCCGAAAACCGATTTTATTTGGAAAATTGCAATATCTAAATTTAAGAATATTTAGTTCAAAACTAAGGAGCATCTCCCTCTTGCATAGCTTTGTGCTTAGCTGATTTTTGGCTTGCCTTTTTAGATTCTATTGGTAATTTGTTCTCTATCAGATTTGACACATGTTTCGGTATATGGATTTCCAAATATTTTGATGTTATCTGCAATGAAGAGACATAAGATGTCAAATGCGCATATGCAGAAATAAAATTTACAGTAACCTCGGTATTTTGTTATATATACCATACCAGGAGCTCAGTTTTTTCTGATAGGTTTACATTATTCATCAATAAAAGTATACAGCTAAAGCAGGGGAACATGTGTTTGATAAGGAAAAAAAATATTACAAAAACGGTTGATACAAAAAAAAATATTACAAAAACGGTTGAAACAAAAAAAATATTGCAAATATGGATGATTATAACAAAAACGGTTGTCACATTCGTAACGGTTTTTGTAATGACGTTTTTTGTAATAACTCTAATCATAATATCGTGTTCATACTTTGTTCTGCTAACTTTACATTTTTCATCAATAAAATAAGACAATTGAAGCATTTACGAATGAAAATTCAATTGGAAAAAAACTTATTACAAAAACGGTTGTTTATTACAAAAACAGTTGAGACGCATTCAACGTTTTTTGTAATAACGCTTTTTATAATAATTTCTTTTCCAATACCAGGGACACTAGTTTTATATTATTCATCAATAGAAGTATACAACTAAAGCAAGGGAACAAGTATTCGATACATTAAAAAAATATTACAAAAACGGTTGATACGACAAAAACATATATTGCAAAAATGGTAATTATTACAAAAACGGTTGTCACATTCGTAACGGTTTTTGTAATAACGTTTTTTGTAATAACTTGAATTATGGTATCGTATTCATAATTTGTTCTGCTAATTTTCAATTTTTCATCACTTAATTAATGCAATTGAATCATTTAATCATAAAAATTTCATAGGAAAAAAAAATTATTACAAAAACGGTTGTTTATTTATTACAAAAACGGTTGTAACAAAGCTTGATTTCAATTCAGTGAAAGTTTTTCCAACTTCCTCTACGTTTTTGTTTAACTAATTTTGAAAACTATCATGACTTTAGAGTACCCCTGCCTTTAGCTGGATCTTTGTTTGAATAGCCATTTACGTAGTGTTTATTTATCTCAAGCGTTAGACAAAAAGACATAATTGCGTATCTAATTCGGACACTTACGTTACATTTTCTGAATAGATTAGATCTTGGGTTGCCGTTTAAAAGTCGCCATCTTTAAATGTTGATAAAATGTTCCCATTTCGTCACAAATGAAGCTTTAAATATTATTTTAAGTTTATTAATTTATTCTTCGAACGTGACATCATCGGGCATTGTCGCCTTTTTTCATGCCGTCATATTTAAAACGCGGAAATAGATTCCACTGCTGCGTCACTCTGCGGTTGGAGTAATTTATTACCACTGGGCCGATGCCTCTGCTAGCCTGAATGGACTGTAAGTTCTGAAGGGTACTCACCAACCCAGTAGTCAATATTTTGTTGCTTGCCCGAAAACCGAATTTATATCAATGACAATATTTAACGAAATATTGATTAATATTCAGTCTATTAAGGGTATCCCGCTTGTGAATGGCTCTGCCTTTACCAATTTTTTGGCTCTCTTATTGAGGCTTTCGGTTATTTGTTCTCTCTCAGCTATTTCACTTATTCTGGGTTATGGACTTCCAAATGTTTCGATTTATCTGCCCTGCAGAGGCATGATATGTCGATATGCACATATGCAGTAACTAAAGTAACAGTAACTTTTGGTATTTTGCTATGATTTACAGCCATGTGTGACGTCTTTTTCATCGCATGTCATATGTTTGTCACCTTTTACATCACATATAGGTGCGTCATATTACAATTAAGAAAAAAAAAACAGGAAACTTTAAGTTGTCATTGTTTTACATCGAGCAGGCCATGTATTTCGTGTTATTTTACACCAAATGCCGACATAAATGTCCAACCCGGTGTAAGTATAGCCCTTTGCGAAAAAGTGTTATCTTTTCCTGGATTTGAACTCTCCCATCAAATGGAGGTACAACAAACAGTCTTCGCTTCCGGTTATCACTAGTACGGTTGGCTAACAATATACAACTTAAACCCTGAATATATTTAATTGATTCCAACAAAATTAGTGCAGTGTCACAGTATACAATGACATGGTAATTTACACATAAACAATTAAAAATTTTGAACTGTGTTCAGGATTGATAACCGGAACTGTTTATTTGTATTTAAATGACGAAACCGAAGGGCGTACCAAATGATTTTTTGAAAAGGCCTATAAGATACCGTACATTTCAAACAAAAGAAGTAACCGTATTGAATCTGGGAGGTTTCTTGTTCCACACGAGTGCACAGGTGAAAGCCGAGGGGACGTGAGCATCATTGTTTTTTAATTTATGGTATTTAAATTGTACCACAATTAAAAAATATTTTATTCATATCTTGTACAACTTTTAAAATCCTTTGATTAGTTTTCATTAACTGTAAGTACGTAAATAAACATCTTTATCGGTAATTTGTATGACTTTCCTTTAATCTCTTGAGGCAATATTCCCAGTATTTGCTGCTGCCCGAATATGAAAAAAAAATGGCAAAAAGTAACTTAAACCACTACCTTGTCAATCAGCGCATCAATGTGAACAAAGAAATATACATCTACAAAAACTATAAAGGATTGCACAAATTCTTTTACTAATAAAATAGTCCATTTCTAGATTGCTTCAATATTGATTTTTATTTTTCAAAATGTATTGTATCAAATGATTTCCTTAATTACCGATAAAAAGAATGATAGAATATTAATTTTGTTTCGCATACTTCAAATATTTTCTCCAATAATGGACTCGCCAACAAAGTGGGTTCTTCCAGTATGTCAACAATATTTTTTGTTTCCGAAACAAAACTTCCATTATTCTATATATATATCTCCATTATTTGGTGGTGTAATGCTTAGCGAGTTCGCCTTGCAATGTAATAGGTAAGTAATGGTGGGTGTTAACGAGGGTTTGAATCTCGTCTAGGGCATCAAAATCATTTTGCGATGTTTTATACCAAAGTCTGATTGGTAATATAAGTATTAGTTACCCCGAGAGTAGTTATGTTAAAGAATTCTGTGTAGTCTCCATACTGCAATCGTATGACCGTTTGTTTAGAGAAAATAAACCGTTTGGTAAAATGACATGACAGGCAATTTCTATTGAGGAATACAAATTTTGATATTTTTCTTCAAAAATGTGAGTTGTAAAGATAAATATGTTTTTTAATCTAAAAGTATACACGGCGGACGTGGCGTATGTAGTAAGGCGGTCAGTAAACCATCTTTATAGTAGCGAAACGAGGGGTTGCGAGTTCCAGTCACACTTATGACGGAATTTTTGAAGGGACAAAAAATTTGGATTCAAGATTTTCAAAGCAATGTGTTCACTCATGCAGAAAAAGTGGCCTCTACTTAAAACGGAAGGCCAGTTTGAACAATAGATTCGCTGGGGGTATTGTTGTACACTACAATGATAAACCTGAGTCTTCGTGAATTATTTGGATTCTAACAGGATAATTACGACACATTTGGTTGCCTATCGTCGATAGTAGGATTGTTGCAGTAATTTAAAGTAACCCATGACATCACAAGCAGAGTTGTAAACATTACACAAGAATGATGTTCTTTGAACTTGACATCATCGAGCATGATCACCTCTTTCCATGTAAGATCGTCTTTAGAGGTGGGAGTAATTTTGATTAATCAATGCTGATTTATCCTTTGTTGCTCATATGTTAATCATTTTTTTTAATAAAGCGTTTTCTGAACGTCATATAAGAATTGATACCTGAAAAATTAAAGAACCTTAGAGAGCACACTGACATTATTGGATTATCTTGCATTATTGAGCTCTGAAATAAAATGGCCCTGATCACAATTTATATATATATACACAAACTTTGACATTCATGTATATGTAGATGCAAAAATTCCTGAAATGGGAAAAGTATGTATAACTACATACATAACCAACAATCCTAACAGATATGAAAGAAATCTGTCTAATTGTACAGAAGAGTTGCAATAATGTGATGATATTTGTAGTTTAAAAACTGTAGGATGAGTTACCCTGACAAATGATGTACCATATAAGCAGTATTATTGATCCGACAATGTGTATTTTTCTGAAAAAAAAATTATCGAAATACAGGTAGCATGTATCTTTGATACATGTATAATCATCCTACAAACTAAAAACGTCCTATACTTAAAAATTGTAGGAGGATTTATCTGGACAAATGATGTACCCTATAACCAATATCTTGAAAAAAAAGTCAAACATTGCATTTTTTTTTTGTAAAAAAAATAGCAAAAATCAAAATCCAAGTAGCAAGCACATCTTCCATATATATTACATGAATGAACAATGAATTTTAAAAATAAAAATTTCCTACCTTGAAAGCTGTAGGAGGAGTTATCTTGACAAATAATGTACCCTAAAGCAATATCTCGCCTATAAATGTAAAAACAATGTGTATTTTTGTAAAAAAAAAAAAATAGCAAACATACATGTATAATCATCCTACAAACTGAAAACGTCCTATACTTAAAAATTGTAGGAGGATTTATCCGGACAAATGATGTACCCTATAACCAATATCTTGAAAAAAAAGCCAAACGATGCATTTTTTTGTAAAAAAATTGGCAAAAATCAAAATCCAAGTAGCAAGCACATCTTCCATATATATTACATGTATGAACAATGAATTTTAAAAATAAAAAATTCCTACCTTGAAAGCTGTAGGAGGAGTTATCTTGACAAATAATGTACCCTAAAGCAATATCTCGCCTATAAATGTAAAAACAATGTGTATTTTTGTAAAAAAATAGCAAGCATCCAATTCCAAGAAGCAGGAACATTCTCAATATATGCACAATCAATCTGCAAAATAAAAACTTCCTACCTTAAAGCTTAAGGTGTTATCCGGACAAATAATATGAAAAAGAAAGGAAATGGGGTAAATGTCAAGGAGACAACATCCAGTCTCCAGGTTAAAACTACCCAAAACCAAGCATCTAGGGGTCACCGTACGGTCTTCAACACCGTGAGGAACCTCACTTCATATAGCAAGCCATAAATGGCCCCCAAAAAGAAAACAAGTGAATAAATCAATGGAAACAAACCACATCCAATAATCCGAATATCAAGAAACTAAAATTTTATAAGAAGCCAATGACCAACATATTCCTGACTTGGGACATGCCAGAAATTGCGGTGGGGATAAAGTCGTTTTGTTTGATCCAAACCCTATAGCAATGTACCCTAAAGCAATTTCTCACCTAAAAATGACTAAGTTCAACGATGCATTATTTGTAAAATGTTAGCAAAAATCAAAATCCAAGTAGCATGCACATCTACCATATTACATGAATGAACAATGAATCTGCAAAATAAAAAAAATCATACCTTAAAAATAGTAATGGTGCATTACATGATACCCCGCCACGTTTCACAAAATTTCAAAGTTTAAAGAGGCATAACTCTAGATCCCTGTGTACTTCTGAACCCAAAATTATACTTGGCCTGTTTTTATGGCAAACGACTTACATACCAAATTAGAAGACAGTATGCCATTTCATTCACAAGTTATCAGTCGGGAACCCTATAATTTGCAAAATTTCAAAGTTTCAAGGGGCATAACTCCAGAACCCCTTAGACCTCAGAAACAAAAATCGAACTTGGCGTGAGATTTGTGGTACACAAGTTACATACCAAGTTTGAAGGCAATATATTATTTCATTCACAAGTTACGAGTCACAAACCCAAAAATTTGCAAAATTTCAAAGTTTCCAGGGGCATAACTCAAGATCTCCTTGGACCTCTGAACCCAAATTCGAACTTGGCATGTGTTTTGCTATTAACAAGTTATATACCAAGTTTGAAGAAAATATATTATTTCATTCACAAGTTATCAGTCGGAAACCCTAAATTCGCAAAATTTTGAAGTCTAAAGGGGCATAACTCCAGAACCCCTTGGACATCTGAACCCAAATTCATACTTGGCCTGTGTTTTGTGGTTAACAAGTTACATACCAAGTTTGAAGACAACATATTATTTCATTCACAAGTTATCAGTCGGAAACCCTAAAAATTGCGAAATTTCAAAGTTTAAAGGGGCATAACTCCAGAACCCCTTAGACCTCTGAACCCCAAATCGAACTTGTCCTCAGTTTTTTGGTAAACAAGTTACATACCAAGTTTGAAGACCTTATGTTATTTCGTTCACAAGTTATCAGTCGGAAACCTTCGGGGGATGGACGGACGGACGCACAGACACATGGACGGACGGACAGACGGACACATGGCTGAGGGTGTCAAATAATACCTCGCCACTACGTGTGGCGGGGTATAAAAACTGTAGAAATAGTTATCTGGACAAATGATGTACCCTATAAGCAATATCTCGCCTACAAATGACTAAGTTCAACAATGTATATCTTTCAAAAAAAATATAGTATAACTAATTCAAAATTTCGATTATCGGGAAAATATTCATCGAGTGACCGAACAACTAAGTAATTATAGAGTTTTTCGGTCACGAGATGAATATTGTCGATAATCGAAATACCGGAACAGTTGTACTTTTTATTATATAGATTTATGGCTACCAATACACAACTTAAACCCTGAATACTAGTATATTTTAATTCTAACAAAATTAGTGCAGTGTCACAGTAAACAATGATATAGTAATCTAAATATAAACAGTGTTATGAACTGTGTTCAGAATCAACATCACTTGCAGTGTGGGGTTGATAACCGCAACTTTTTTATTGTATTTAATGCAAAAACCAAAAAGCAGACCACATGATTTTTCGAAAAGGTCTATAAGCAATATCTTGCCTAAAAACGACTAAGTTCAATTTTACCTATTTTTGTAAAACATAATAGAAAAAATCCTAAATCAAGTAGCATGAACATCTTCGATAAATGCACAATCAATCTGCAAAATAAAAACATCCTGCATTAGAAACTGCAGGAAGAGTTTTTCGCACAAATGATGTACCCAAAACTCAATATCTTGCCCACAAATGATTAAGTTCAACAATGCGCATTTTTGAAAAAATACATAGCAAAAATCCAAATCTTATAGCAGGCACATCCTAAATATATGCACAATTAATCTGCAAAATAAAATCTTCCTACCGGAAAAACTGTAGGAGTAGTTATCCGGAAAAATGATGTGCCCACTCAGTGATGACAGACGAACGGATTGACTGACTGATGGACGGACGAAATGACGGACGGACGGACCGACGAACCATTACCTCCGCAATGTCGTAGCGTGGTTTCTAATAACTTTGTTTTTGTCCAATAGACAAAATAATTTTGTTTACTCTTTTGTTTGCAGTTTGTAAAATTGAAGTGAAAAAAGAGTGAAACGCATTTCAATAATTTAAGGGTATTGTCTGTCAAAGAGTTTAATATAAATCAGATAAATTCTTATCAATCAAGGATATCAAATTGCATATCATGCCATGATAAATATTGTGTTTGTAGACACGAAGCTGATGCTTCAAGATTACATAATATATCATATATCTAGAGAAATTGACAAATATATCGCCAATATATCATGCAACTAAATACAAACATCAATAGTATGCATTTTTAATGAATTATGTATGTATTTATCTCGAACTACGATGGAATCGTTTCTAAAACACTTCATTATAGATGGTCCATCGTACTATCAATGGTGTCACAATTAGAATATTTCTGTCATTATTGCTGAAGTCATTTCTATATAAACTGTCCGTTATATCTCTTCAGCTTATTTTGACATTTCAAATAGTGTTGAATTTCTAACCAATACAACACGTTATAAAACTTGTAAAGGCATATTACATATGTGTTTTCTGAGAAACGTGTGTAGATGGTGCATTTTTCGTGTGAGGATGGAGATTGCGATAATCCGGAGGACATGATCCCACTTCATCTGTATGTGTGTACCCACTCGTCCTTTCTGTACCGTACTTTTGTTATGTCTTTCGTTTCCGATGTTATCATTATCTTTGGACTTTCCCTTTTTT
>MJUU01017987.1:192002-207684 GCA_002080025.1 Modiolus philippinarum
CTATTTGGAAACAAATTTCATTGAAATCGGACAATGTTGAATTTTCCCGCCTTTTTTGGCAGCCATTTTGAAAATCGCAGTCAATGAACAATTTTCAACACCAGTTTTGAAGTCACCACAGCATGGCAAACATTTTATCAAATTACACTTAACACTTATCTTCTATAGTTTTGGAAATAAAAGACGAAAAACACGAAAATTTAAAAAATTCGGTGAAAAAAGGGCAATAACTCCTACAAGGGTTTATCGATTTTCTTCAAAATTTCCGGATGGATAGATATTGATATGCTGAACATTTTTGCATTTTACACTTGACCTCTATCTGTTACACTTTTTGAAATAAAAAATAAAAAAATGAAAAATTTTGAAAATTTTACGGAAAAAGGGCTATAACTCCAAGATGGGTTTTCAGATTTTCTTCAAAATGGCACAGTGGGTAGATCTCATTATGCTGATCATTTTAACTCGTCATATTTTTGATATCTGTAATGGTTTTTGNGGAAACCAAATTTCATTGAAATCGGACAATGCTGAATCTTCCCGCCCTTTTTTAGCGGCCATTTTGAAAATGGCGGTCAACGAACAATTCTTAACATCAGTTTTGAAGTTGCAACATCAATACCTATTTGGAAACCAAATTTCATTGAAATCGGACAATGTTGAATTTTCCCGCCTTTTTTGGCAGCCATTTTGAAAATGGCAGTCAATGAACAATTTTCAACACCAGTTTTGAAGTCACCACAGCATGGCAAACATTTTATCAATTTACACTTAACACTTATCTTCTATAGTTTTGGAAATAAAAGACGAAAAACACGAAAATTAAAAAAAAATCGGTGAAGAAAAGGGCAATAACTCCTACAAGGGTTTATCGATTTTCTTCAAAATTTCCGGATGGGTAGATATTGATATGCTGAACATTTTTGCATTTTACACTTGACCTCTATCTGTTACACTTTTTGAATAAAAATAAAAAAATGAAAAATTTTGAAAATTTTCGGAAAAAGGGCTATAACTCCAAGATGGGTTTTCAGATTTTCTTCAAAATTGCACAGTCGGTAGATCTCATTATGCTGATCATTTTTACCTCGTCATATTTTTGATATCTGTAATGGTTTTTGAGTAATTTGCAAAAAACAACAATTTACCCCTATGTTTAATTTTTAGTAACAGTGGCCATGTTGTTTGGTCTACGGACATAAAAATCACAAACTTGAAAGTGCATACCCTGGTGATGATTCAGGCCAAGTTTGGTAAGTATTGGCCCAGTAGTTTCAGAGGAGAAGATTTTTGAACAAACAAAAGCTGCATATGACATTGCATTCCATCATGTTTCTGATTAAATATTTCATACATTATTGCTTCATCTGAGCTCACTCAATTTGTATGTTGCTTACTTAATCAAACCTTAAAAGTCCTGACTACGACAAATATAGGCATGTAAAACTTTATACCGTTTTGACAACAAAATATTTGAAGCCCTTTTAAAAGCTAGTACAGGTGGGTAGAATAAGATGAGCAATATTTTCAACAAACAAAAGCTGCATATGACATTGCATTCAATCATGTTTCTGATTTTAAGCGTATAAAATGTTGAACTATTTCTTTAATCTATTTGCTTGCCTTGGTCATACCCCAAGCTTGTTCTCTTTATCTCATTTAATTAGTAAAACAATTGGCAATTGGTAAGTAATCCCATGCACATGTTAGGGAGATCATAAATCATAGAAATCTTTTTAATAGATTGTTCTTAATTTAATATATTTTGTAATCCTAGTGAAAAAAATTAAATAGTTCCGATTATCCACTTCTGTTATCAGGCAATAAATAGCAACTTAAATTTGTATTTATTGTAACTTAAGTTTTCGACAATTTGTATGGTCTTCCAAACGTTTATATTTTATCTGCACTGATGAGACATAAGTTGTCGAAATGCGCATATGCAGAAAGTAAATTCACAGTGACTTCGGTATTGAATTATTTGGATAAACAAAGAAAGAATATGGAGTAATTGTACAAAACAGGAAAGGCACTACGAATACATTGTAAACCCAAGCAATTCAACTATTTAATCGTGTTTTTCATTCTTAATAGGTCATCATAAGACCCTTAGCAATGAGCCTTGCTCATACCTCATAGGAAGTTAAAAACGGCCACTAGCACAATATTGGGCCAATAAGGGATTTGCGATTCGTTTTCATTCCGGAAACAGTTCTATCTTTATACGTAAAAAATCAATACACCAATGCATTGTCAGGGAAACACTAATTAATGGACACCGTTGAGCTAAGGATGATTAATATTAAATCGATTTGTAGCGCTTTGATCAGGTTAATTTTTTTCGTCAATTAAGATTTAGTTAAAGAATTGTCATAAAGGAAAATTTATAAATGCACTTTAATTTCATAAATGGTTTTCTTTTATGTGGTATATATTTATTTCAATAGGTTTAGAAATCTAGTATTTCTTCCTACTTCTATCCGAGGCGATCGTTTCCGCCTTCAATTACACGAGAGTTAATTCATATCTCGAAAGTCATGTATTATGTCTCTGCAGTGCAAACCATTTCAAAACATTTGGAAAACCATAAACCGAAAGATGTGAAGAGGTTAACTAGAGGCTCCCAGGAGCCTGTATTGCTCACTTGGCTTTCAATTGCCACAATCAAGCTAAGATTGTAAGTTATATAGTTGAACTTTTGTCTCTCAAACTTTGGTAGCTCAAACACCACCAATATCTTGAACTGTATTTAAAGTCTGATGGTGTTTTACTATATTTCTTTGTTGGGCTTTTTTGACAAAAACGTACTTGCTAAGGACCACTTTCAACACCAGTTTTGAAGTTGAGACATGATTTTGTAAATGGCGGTCAACAACAATTTTCAAAACCATATTTTTAAGTTACTACATCAATATTTATTTGGAAACCAAATTTCATTGAAATAGGACCCTGTTGAATTTTCCCGCCTTTTGTGGCGGCCATTTTGAAAATGGCGGTCAACAAACAATTTTCAACACCATTTTTGAAGTCGCAACATCAATATCTACTTGGAAACCAAATTCCATTGAAATCGGACAAAGTTGAATTTTCCCGCCTTTTGTGGTAGCCATTTTGAAAATGACAGTCAACGAACAATTCTTAACATTGGTTTGAATCTGCGACATCAATACCTATTTGGAAACCAAATTCCAGTGAAATTGGACAAAGTTGAATTTTCCCGCCTTTTTTGGTGGCCATTTTGAAAATGACGTTATTTAACAATTTTCAGCATCTGTTTTGAAGTTGCAACATCAAGATCTACTTGGAAACCAAATTTCATTGTAATCAGACATTGTTGAATTTTCCCGCCTTTTCTGGAAGCCCTTTTGAAAATTGTGGTCAATGAACAATTTTCAATTTTGGTTTTGAAGTCGAAACATCAATATGTATTTGGAAACCAAATTTAATTGAAATCAGACAATATTGAATTTTCCTTCCTTTTTTGGCGGCCATTTTGAAAATGGCAGTCAACGAACAATTTTCAACACCGGTTTTGAAGTCGCAAACATCAATATCTATTTGGAAACCAAATTTTACTGAAATCGGACAATGTTGAATTTTCCCACCTTTTTAATTTTTGGCGGCCATTTTGAAAATGGTGGTCAACGAACAATTTTATACACCAGTTTTGAAGTCGCCACAGAATGGCAAACATTCTATCAATTTACACTTAACCTTCATCTTCTCATGTTATGGAAATAAAAGACGACAAAATATGAAAATTTGAAGATTCCATGAAAAAGGGCAAAAACTCCTACAAGGGTTTTTGGATTTTCTTCAAAATTTCAGGGTGGCTAGATCTTGATATGCTGAACATTTTTGCAATTTAAAGTTGACCTCTTTCCGTTATAGTTTTTGTGATAAAAAATAAAGAATATCAAAATTTAGAAATTTTTACGGAAAAAGGGCAATAACTTCAAAATGGGTTATCAGATTTTCTTCAAAATTGCAGGGCAGGTAGATCTTGTTATGCTGATCACTTTTACTTCTGTCAGATTTTTTATATATGTAATAGTTTTTGAGTTATTTGCCAAAAACAGCAATTTACCCCTATGTGTTATTTTTAGTAACGGCAGCCATGTTGTTTGGTCCTCGGACTAATCGAACACAATTTTTAATCTAGATACGCTGGTAATGATTCAGACCAAGTTTGAAAATTTGGCCGAGCGGTTTCATAGGAGAAGATTTTTTAAAAAGTTTACGACGGACGGACGACGGACGCTGACGGACGCCAAGTGATGGCAATAGCTCACATGGCCTTTTAGGCCAGATGAGCTAATTAAAAGGGAGCCATGAAACATGCTTTTTGTTTACCTGTCATAATAAATCTCTATCTAATATATTATTCCTTTTTTAAATTTTTGACATGAAAATAATAAATCTTAAATATAAATCTAGAAAAAATGAGAGACGATGAATAACGGGGAAAGGTTCCGAATTTGTGCCAAAGTCAATAAAAAGACTTCATATTTGTCAATAAAGAAAGACTAAGAAGAGAACGTTCCGGTATGAAATCAAATTCTGCGTTCGGCTCGTATTAAAAAACAAACCGAGTCGGTCAATATTGAAAGGATATGTAGTATATATTTATGAGACAAAGTCTCAACAAATCCACGATTAAACCAGGCAATGGAACAACACTTTTTGTTGTTCTCCATATAGAAGATACCTTAGCTCTTCAACAATGAGCATAGAAAGCTAAAGACGGCCATTAGCACCGGTTTGAGCGAAATACATTGCATAGACTCTATGTTTGTTTTTAATCGCAGATGCGGGATCATCCACAAACATAAAAAATGGAAATGTTTTTACAACCGCTGCCTTCAATTGCTCGACCAAAAGACCTATAGAAGACAATAATTACAGATAAACAACCCCAGTTCACCAATCGAGTAAATTGCAAGGAAACTTGGCATAGTAAAATCCTGAGGTTTTTGCATTATAAGCAAGTGGTCAGAATAGCATTCACAATTTACTTTAATACTTATAATAAAATCATAAAACAACATATTGTATATTGTTCGAAATTGATGACGCATTTACCTTTTACAGTTAAATCAAGTAAGACAAGTAACCGTTGAAAAATTCAATAGATTCTGTAAGCTTATGTCAAAAGTGCAACTCTGCATCCTAATATAATACATGGCATTTTTATGTCGTTTTAACCTTTAAAGTATTGCAACATACTTCTCTTAGGGAAAGATATGAGTCTGCATAACCAATTTTATAAAGTATCACTATTGGTATTGGTATAACCATCAATACAGCTAGAATCCATCCTATGCCATCTGCCCATCCAGGAAAATTGTAGTCGCCATAGGTGGATGCCGAATAGTCGACGAATGTGAATACGAAAATAAACTGCAAAATCATAAAGAACAAAGATTAAATAAAAAAGTAAAAAACATCCTCCATTAAGTTTTCATTTATGCAATCGAGTTGAGATATTAAGTAAATAGGATTTGAAACATTTCTCATCCTTACTCTATATATTACTATATCATAACAACAAAAGGCAAAGTTAAATAAGGATTCTGTAATCTTCTTCTGCAGAGAGTTGGAAAATACAACGTGCTTTATTTTTGTGCAAACAAAACCGGTCTTTCGGGTTAACCAATACGGTTCTCTTCTTACATTAAAAGTGCCCGTATGGAGGGTAGTTCGAATAAGCAAATGCATGAACCTGACAAGAATGCAGTCTTGTACCAATTTTTCCTCCTGTTTACGTCATAAAACACCAAAGAGCTCATATCTCGAAAGTCCCGTATTGTTTAACACAGCTAGGAGACTAATGCAAATTGGAAAAATTATAATCAGCATATAGAAAAGGACTTGGAAACAAAACTTCACATATAATCCTCAAGTTTAAAAAAAGAATATTGCATGCTTTATATGTTAAAATTTATGTACAAATGAGAATAAGATCACAACTTAAATGAAACAAGATATGAATAAAAACTTACAACTAATACGAGGGGACTAATAACCATCCACAATATTTTCCATATTATCCACATCTTAAATCCTAGCATTACTTCTATATCTTTTAAATATCTATTTACACCTGCAAAATTAGAGAGCAAAACGAAACAATTTTGTTGCTTCAAACTATCATACTATGGATATAGTAATGAACTGATATCATTTGCACATTATATGAAGAAACATTTCATGAGGAGATTTGAAATAATGTTTTTTAACTTCATTTTTTACCATTCAGCACAATATTTATGATGACCATAAGAGCTACGGTTCTGCAGTTAATTCATTCCATAAACAGTATTATTAGAAATCAGAATACTGATCTTCATATATTTCTGTTGTCATCTCAAACATTTTAAGTGTGTATTATTTCATTTATAAAATACTACCCTAATATATTTCATATATTTCAAGTTCTTAATCTTGCCAAATACTGCCCTTTCATTTTAATGTAAGTTTGCAAACATTTTATCCAGCGCATTTAATTTTTGTTTAAAACTCTTTTAAGCAACTTATTGGTGAACTTAAGTTTTTATTTTTTCACTCACCATACACATATGTTATGCAAATGCATTCGGCAAATCCTATAAGTAACAAAGTCCATCCACCAACATAATTATCTAAAATCTGTAGTAAATATATGCCACCCTGAAATGTACGTACAATTAGTTCGTAATTTTCTAAAAGTATAAAATAAGTTTGTGTAAAATATGGAAACATCATAAGTAAGATGAAGTTGGCAGTTGAAGACCAGAATAAGATACCGTTTTGTATTTTTGACTTTCTGTATCGTTAGTTTTAGTATTAACATAAGCGTTCATACTCTAATTTGAACTTCAATGCTAGTCACGAATATGTATATGCTATGAACTTAATACTGATTGTACTTTTTCAAAAATAACTTATACTTATTTCCCCATTTTATAAACTAGGAGATGAAATATCTATAAACAAAGTTCTAGGAAATATCACTTTTACTGATGAGAACATCGTACTTCAAAATAAAATGAAAACGTTGAATAGAATGACCTTACATTTCGGCTTGAATTCAGGTATTCTACGATATTAGAAAAAATGCAGAGAATTTAAATTGCTGTGTGTGGTTAAGTAAAATACTTACTGGACATGTCAATGGAAGACCTATGAGGAAAAATAATATACATATACACATAATAACAAATGTTTTCTGTTTACGTAGTTCTGGATACTGATCTGTTACTCCTGTTAAAACTGTTTCCAACATGGCAAACTGTAAAAAAATACTGAGTTGACATTTGACAATAATAGTAGATTTCATGCTAATTAATCTGTATTTAATTCATGCAGTTTTATAATTTCTTGCTTTATCTTTGGTCTATAAATTGATTTGTTTTTAAGTTGATAATAAAAATTATAAACTCAATATTGAAAATTGCCTAGTAAGTATAAGTGCATGTACTGTAGTAATCATATCGAAATTTTAGATGGATCGACCCTAAAACAACTACACATCTGATTGTATATATTCTGAATTCTAAAAGTTGTAAAGAAGGTCATGATGACCAGTAACAAATCATTTTTATTTTATTTTTGGAACATATGAGTTAAGGCTTACTTCTTCGGTGAAAAAAAAAACTGTTCCAAATTTCTACCGACTACCTTAAAACTGGTTTGTTATGAATAAGTATAATATAAGATTTCTAGTAAAAGTTCCCATTTGAAACAAAGCAACACATCGTTAAATAGAACTTAAATTTCAATTCTTTGATCTTAAGATGTAATTGAGGTGATTCAAGTAATTTAATTTTATTTATTGTTATACATTTACTATGTTACATTAACAGTGAAAGGATATGGAGTAAATGCACACTACAAGAACTGGTAGAACAAAACAAAGGAACAATGCTTTTATTGAAGTTCTTTATCTGGGAGTTACCATGATGCTTTCAACAATGAGCTTTGCTCATACTTCATAGTAAGTTCAAGACGACCCCTTCCACCGGATTGAGTGGAATTCTTTGCTAAATGTCGAACAACGCTACATCCATGGTGAATAAAAGGATATGGAGTAAATGCACATGAGACAAAGTCTCTACAAATACATGGTAAAAAAACTAGCAAAGGAACAACGCTTTTATTTTCTTTTCTGGATGCTGAATCGTCAACAAACACCAATTACACTGGCAAAGTGCTCTTACAATCAATATCATCATTAAAACATTAACCTTTGTGCTTCTTTGTTGTATTTCACGAAAGGATACGGAGTAAATGAACATGAGACCATAACACATATGAGAACTCCAACTGCAGTAATTTTAATGAGCTGTATGGCCATTTCGGAAATTTATTCCTCATCAGCAGCACTAGAACCCAGACAAAGGAAATCCATAATTTCAAAAAATGTTTATAATTCATAAAACCAAACGAAATCCGAACAATTAGTAATATCAAATATAGCTAAGGACAAAACTACGATGGAGGGAGTTAATCCTTCGGTTTTAGAATTTACATAAATTTAGATAATAGTAATTGAACAAAGTGTACACATGAGATATTATCTCATGTACAAGTACACCATATCTAAGAAAAATAAAGAGCATACATCTCTACCACGGGGAATTGTTTTACCAACTCCACACTGCAATAAAAGACAAACTCCTGTATTAAATATTTCACGAAAGGATACGGGGTAAATGAACATGAGACCATAACACATATGAGAAGTCCAACTGCAGTAATTTTAATGAGCTGTATGGCCATTTCGGAAATTTATTCCTCATCAGCAGCACTAGAACCCAAACAAAGGAAATCCATAATTTCAAAAAATGTTTATAATTCATAAACCAAACGAAATCCGAACAATCAGTAATATCAAATATAGCTAAGGACAAAACTACAATGGAGGGAGTTAATCCTTCGGTTTTAGAATTTACATAAATAAGTCTGTATAAGTTACCTGGCTATCTAATCCTAAAGTTATCAACATGCAGAAAAATAAAATTGACCAAAATGGTGCAGCCGGCATACTGGTTACTGCCTCTGGGTATACAACAAATGCAAGACCTGCACCTATACAAAATAATATAAAAATATTATAATATAACAAATCTATAACTATAGAGAAGTACATGTCTTCCTGCAAAATAATATTTATTTTCAAAATCATCTTGTAAAGTGTCTTTACAATGAAAATGATATCTTTATCCGAACTTTCTGCAATGTAATTTTTTATATTCGGATAACAAAAGATAATGTATTCTGTAGATGATATGTATTTCATCATCTAATGTTATTTAAGAGAAAAGGAATAATCAGTGATAGTAAAGAATTTAGAAATACTTCCCTAACAATTCAGGCTTATAAGCTTGATGGGGTTTGTATTACTTATACATACCATCTCTTGCTACATCTTTAACTTCTAGATTCATTCTACCTGCCATGTAACCAAGGAAGGAGAAAATAACAAATCCAGCAAATATACATGTTAAAGTATCCCCAACACATACTATTATTGAATCTCTGAAAAAAATATTAATATATTTATTAAATTGATTACCCTACTAAGAATTGCTAAAAATTATGTTCGGAGTTATTTTTCAATTGAGCATCATGCAACACTTATATGCAAACAGATAAAGCCTTCAAATATCAAAACAATTATTGGATATTTATTCTCGTTCTGCTCTTTAACATCTCAACTATTAACGATTAGAAGAGATAGAAATCGCCAAAAAATTGCCATTCCGCACAATAAAAGAGATATTTTGGTATGTTATTATTCTAACTACTACTTGGTCGATGAACTGTTAGTTATCAGGTGTTGGACTCAGGTTCTGGTCCAAATGATATATAATTTTTTAGTTTACAACATGTCAAGTTTTATTATTTATTTTACAGAATGCACCAAGCTTGGTTCATTTTCTGATCTTTGGGCTTCTTAGGGTCTTTAGTTAACTTCTTAATCTTCTTTTCGTTGATAGGTTTCTCATGCTAAATAACATTACAAGGCACTTATTTTCATACTACCCATGGAACTCGTCTTATAACAATTGAGTTGTTATCATAATACTAATTCAACTTTTTCTATACGTGTAGAAGATCTCTTCGACTCTCCTCAATTGCAACAGCAACAAAAAGGCATAATAAAACTATTACATCATGAAATTGTTTTTTTCTCCATCTCATCTTTTGTTTACTTACTTAAGTATATTGTTGTGGAATCTATTGTAACTAGATAGTGTAACTAGTCCACCGCCAGCAATGGACATTGAAAAGAATATCTGAACTGCAGCATCCTTCCAAACCTAAAATAGATATTTCAAGATAACATGCATAAACCTGTGCAAGGTTTAGTTAACTTTGCTTAATTCCGCATTCATTCTAAATAAACTTATCGAGAACAGTTCAACGTGACCTCCTTTACTCGGCAAAAAGTTAAGGGTCATATCCATTTAAAATAGTTACGGAAAAGAAAGGAAATGGGATAAATGTCAAGGAGACAACATCCCATATCCAGGTTAAAACAACCCAAAACAAAGCATCTAGGGGTCACCACACGGTCTTCAACACAGTGAGGAACCTCACACCATATAGCAAGCCCTAAATGGCCCCAAGAAGGTCAAAAAGTGAATAAATCAATGGAAACAAACCACATCCAATAACCCGAATATCAAGAAACTAAAATTTCTTAATTAGCCAAGGACAAGCAAATGAACAACATATTCCTGACTTGGGACAGTCGCAAAAATTGCGGTGGGGTTAAACTCGTTTCTTGGATCCAAACCCTCCCCTATGTGTGGTGAATGGCTAAAAAATAAATAAACCAAAAGACTGACAGTAAAAATAAAACTAGAAAAAAGTCCAGCTTATCAAGACGAGTATCCTTATTTTTATTTTCGTTTCAATGCATGATTAATTCGATCGACAAGAAATTTTGCACTTACCATAATAAACATTTCCTGCAGTTTTCAACATTTTAAAATTGGCAATTTCTGAGATTCAAAAACTCACGTTTTTCTCTTTATAAAAAATCATGACTTGACATTTTTTTCTGTTGGTCAATCTTTGGACTGTATGCAGACTTTGGTTCACTAAAATTCTGAATAATTGCTAAAGATCCATTCACATTAGGGTACCCATTTTTTAAATACGAAAATGACCACTTTTTGTTTTCGTCATTTTCAAAATTTGAAAGGGTATGGTACATAAATTCAAAATTTTGATCTAACAACGTCGTTTGAAACATCTAGGCTTAGACATTTGGGAATAAAAGGCTTCATTCAATCAGTTCATGATTGAAACTTGAGTTGTATTTGATGTACGAACATTCTATTTGGTAAAAATGCCAATTTCAGTGATTTGTGTTTTTCGAGGAAGCATGACCAGATGGAAAATTGACCCCACAGACTTTTTTCAAGTTTGTAATTTGATAATCACGAAATCATCAGACACGATGTTCCGAAATTGATTGTGTATTGTGTGATTTAGTTTTATTAAACTGAGTTCTAAAGCTTAGTATATTTGTAATTGAGATGGAAAACTATAGACCTTGACTTTTTTGCTGAGTATATATGTTTACATCTGTCTTACGGTTGTACATGTATTATCAATTCAGATGATGAAAACAATCAGATCCCTTACATCTACTGAGTCCCTAACTTCATAAGAACCCGCCGTACAAACAGAGATGCATTGTGGGATCTTCTAGATGCACCACTAAGACTCTTTCTAAGATCCTTACCACTTTATTGACCACAGTCAGAAATGGCCTTAAAAGTTACTGTGATAAAGTCAACTCCACGGACTGCGTAAATCAGATGTGGATTAAAAAAAAATTCTAAAGATCTGTTTGAACAGCCATTCACTAACAGTCTCACCCATTGCCATAGCATATAAACTTTTGATTTTTCTACTCTTTATACTACCCTGCCACATAATCAATTGAAAACATTTAATATCTGATTTGATACATCAATGTTATGTTTCTGCACTAAAACTGGAAAACGCAGATACACTTATTTAGTAGTAGGGAAAGACAAAACTTATTTTGTAAAGAACCACATTGAGTCAAACAAGAAGTACACTGAGAATGGCGTAATCAAGATGTTGGAATTTTTGATAGACAATATTTTTGTCGAATGTGGAGGCCGCGTTTTTCAACAGCCAGTCAGGGTTCACATTGAAACTAACTGCGCGCAACTTTTAGTTGATCTCTTTCTTTTCTCGTATGAGGCAAAGCTTTTCAAGGGCTTACACAGAAAAAAAACAACATTTAGCCCAGTCCTGTAATTTCAGCTTCCGCTCCATAGACGATGTACTTTCTCTTAATAATCCAAAATTCAAGGAATATTTACATCAGATCTATTCCAATAAACTTGAAATTATGGAGACTACTGATTCACCTAATTCAGCTTCGTTATTAGATCTTTTGATATAAATTGACGAAGATGAATATTTGAAATCTAAACTTTACGACAAACGTGATGATTTTAACTTCCCAATTGTGAACTTTCCCTTTCTGAGCAGCAATATACCTACCTCTCCAGCCTTTGAAGTGTATATTTCACAGTTGATTCGTTACTGTCGGGCATGTACATGTCGTTAATACAGTGATTTTTTAAAAAGTAAAAAACATTGTCCAAAAAACTGATAAGTCAGAGATTTGTTCAGCCTTTGCTACTTTCATTCCGTCAGAAATTCTATGGCCGTCATCATGACAATATTGACAGATATGACGTGTCTGTGACCAAAATGAAAACGGACATTTTCATCTAGATTTAATGCCATCACGGATTTTACATAACAGGTTTTGACTCAACCCTGGATTTACTCACCGATATTGTGGCGGGTACCGCTTAGCGGAGCAGGACATGCTTACCCTGCCGGAGCACCTGATGTCACTCGCGATTTTCAAGGGAGTTCACACTATGAGTGCTTTGGTTCTTAATGTCGTCTTTTTATTTCCGTGCCTTGTGGCCGTCTCACGTCCTTGTTTTGCCTTTATCTCTGTTGCCGTTTTTGGCATGTCTTTGGACTTTGACTTTTGTGAACATCACTTCCCTTGTTCCTTAATTCGATATTCTACTGTCGTTGTTTCAGATTGATTATAATATATAATAGAATATGATGATACAAAATGTATCAGTGAGCAAGCCTTAAGATAGATGTATTATTTTTTTTTAAATCCCGTTCTGGAATGAATTGTGAGGCGTATGAGTCCAGCAGAAATTTTACTATTAAAACAAAATAAGAGAGCGAAGGATGTCATACGGTTATATTTCTTCAGAAAGTGACAATAAGAAAGATTTTCATTTTTCCCAGCTAGCGGTGAGGTTAAACCGGTTTATGGGTACCCAAACCTCTTCTTTCTATATCCTGTTTTCCTAAAGTATAATAAACATACAAATAAAACCAAATACAGGTAGGCTACTAACTCAAAAACCACAATCTTGAGCTGTAAAGAATAAAACAAAACGTAGTTTTTAAAACAGGGTCAAGGAGTGTTTGCCGCTAAACTGCCGGCTAGCTCAAGGAGCCTAGTGTACTGGTACAACTCTGTCGCACAACAGAAGAAAAATTAAATTCAAAATTTCCCGAAGGGTTTGGTAAAGAATTATCATAGATTTCAGTAGACATCGACGGTATCAGTGAGAGGCCATATTGTATACCTTTAAAATCTTAAGGGCATTGATTCCAAAGCCAATTTAACAGGAATCACGAAGAATATCCTGTAAATATCCCCTAGTACGGTCATAATGTAAGTTGCGTCCAATTTTTTCTGTTTTTTTATCCGTTTTTGACATTTTTGAACAGTATTTCCGTGAAACCGAGGGTGAGAAATGTCCAAAGTTATAAGCTGTTTCCGAGTAACACCATATTTAGATATCAAATGTTCAAATCTTCTATAAAACTTCTTAAATGCGTTGAAAAAAAATTATGAAATCTGCAACCTTGTAAAAGTTTTGGTGTGAAAGTAAGATTTCGGTCATTGAAGACTTCATTGAAGACTTAAACAGTGGAACAGACACGTGCGAATAGTACTAGTTGGGATATATACACCCGTATGATTGAACAAGAAAAGAGCAATCAGAAATAGTGAAATCAAAATCATCCCTTTAATTATAAATTTTATATTTAATTCTCCCGGAGTCAACCGTGAAAGTAAAATCGAGAATGGGCAGTACTTAGAATCATTGTTTGTTTTATTAAGATTCAGTTCTTGTGAGTAAATGAGGTTGACAAAGGCTAAAAACTTGGGACTGTCAAAAGTAAGGATATGGTCGATATACCTGCTGTTATCATTGAAAATTAGAATATGTCGACCACTGTTCTGTACAGTTTTTGTAGTTTTTTCATAAAGTCCCGTTCATAACAAAACAGAAAAAGATCTGTAATGAGAGGTGTACAGTTTGTACCCATTGGAATTCCAATAACCTATTGATAAACGAAGTTGCAAAACGAAAAAAAAAAAATATTGTCAAACAAAAGATTAAGTGCTTTAATCATGTCAACGCAAGTTCAGGAACAAGGATTTTTATAGGTGATATAAGGGGGAGAATCCTGCCTTTTTATTGCAACAAATGAACAAATTGTAGACCAGAAAATTTGAAAGACCATTAAATGAGTTGTCCCAATTGCGAGTTAATCAATTTATGTGGAAGGGTTGTATTAAGTGTAGAAAAGATTTTTAATTTATCTTAAACTTCAATGGGACTTTTTACTCTCTAAAAGTAATTTACACCATTTTTTACACTCCCAAAGTAATTTATACCTTTTAAAATAAAAATGCACGTTATAATTACATCTAAATTGCAATTCGAATATGATATTTACCTGGGCGTCCAGCAGACGTTCAAAATCCGGTACAATGAAGTAGTATACCCCTTCACTTGCATTATCTAAGGTAACTCCGCGGAAAAACAATATGATAAGAACAACAAATGGAAATATAGCAGTGAAATATACAACCTGAAAGAGATAAATAACGAAACAATATTTGGTTTTCTTTTTACTGTGCTATTAATATATTAAATTGCGGAGTCGTGTATGCTTTATTGTGTGTAGTGATACCAAACACTTCAAATTTTCAGTTAAAGATAAACGCCATCAATCATAGAGAAGAGAAAAGAACTTCGTATTGATTGCATTTCAATAGATTGTTGTGCCTTCGTTTCAGTGATTTATAATGTAATACTTCAAAACATTTCGATCCTTTAATATTTTTTTACAAAAATTTAGTATTCTTTGATACGATTTATATATTTTGGTTATTTGTTCTTTATCAGCTTTAACATGTTTTTCCGTTAATGGACTTCCAAATGTTTTTGTTTGATCTACACTGATGAAAAGTTGTCAAAATGCGCATATGCGGAAAATAAATTAACAGTAACGTCGGTATTATTCATTTCTCATTTGACGGATTATGCATTTGTATGTAGCCTGTCGCACCCTGACTTGATTTTTACGGAGTTCATGTGAACGCATTCAGAATTCTTTTTCAAAACTGTTTGTTATAACTGATTATAAGAACTACACTTTCTTGTGTGCTAGTCGCAGAAATACCACAAGGATTGGATATACGCTTAGTGCAGGGAGGGTCTAGCATCTTAGGCTAAACTGTAAAGGATCTTGGAGTAGCAAGGGCCCCAAAAATGCAGTGTGTAGCGCACCCCCCCCCCCCCAA
>MJUU01017987.1:211018-226603 GCA_002080025.1 Modiolus philippinarum
GAAATAGTTGCGATTAATAATTTTGATCAATTATGGTTATTTATGGTCAAGTTGGGTCATAAAATGTGACTATTTAAGTTCTGTGTAGGTTAGTTTGTAATAATGTCCTTAGCTTTTTCTCAAAACATTTCTATAACCACAAAATACTGCAAGACAGAGGCACAGGATTTCAAGAAAATAGAAACATATAAAATGTAAAATTTATAATTTATTCAGTAATGATTTGAAATACAAAAAACTACAAACAATTCGTTAATTTGCATTCAATTTTTTTTCTACAAAGAAATTCACTGACTCCCCCCCCCCCACACACACACTGTAAAAACACAAATTCCGTCCTGTTGATGTGTCTCTGTCTATTGATTGTTAAATATTGCATACATTTTGCAATTTTTTTTATTAATGTTGTTTTTCCATATTTTACAGTCAATTTACTGCAAAACTTAAACGATGACCGCTAACTCCGTCGGAAACTTCTTTTCTCGATAGCTAATTATTGCTTTGTCATGTTAATATTTCTAACAGTTTAATAGATATTTTATTCGTATAATACTAATCTAACGTTTGATTAGTCTATAGATAAAGCATATTTAAAATATTTCGGCAGAACATCGTATACTTTAAAATCTCATAGACTTTAAAATCTCATAAACCCCCGTATGAAATCTGAAAGTACATGACCAAAACCGGAACCGGAACTTGCAGTTTTCATAGACTTTAAAATCTCATACGACAACGCTTTTATTTCTACTAAGTATGTAATAATTCCCCTTATGGAACCTCGCTGGATATCGGTTATATTTACACCAAAGAAATAGTCCAGGATAATGCCCACAATGTAAATGATTTTTTTTTAATTGCATCTGTAAATGATTAAATAAATTTCGGATTTTTTTCATAAGAATCATCTTTTTTTTTTTTTAAATTGAGTGTTGTAAGTGAACAAATAAAGGCATATGGAGTAAATGTACTTGGGACAAAATCACTATAGATACATGGTAAGGTTAAGTTTTGACGTCATACAATCAAATTAATACACTGAAGGTTGTCATTTTGGCCTTAAAGAAAGACACGACTTACGTGGTTTATACTGTTAGTAGACGTATAAACATTATCTTTATACGTACCCATTTATACGTGCTGAAATTAACCCAGTTGCAGTAAAAAAAATAAGAAAAAATATGTTATTACCTTACCTAAGTCAACGTTACCTTAAGGAGGTTTGCTTCTCGTGTTTTGGGATTTCTGTCAGATTTTCGGAATTTTCTGGTTTTATCCTAGTAAAAGCGTCATATTTTTCTACCCATGGACCCCTAAATTTTCCCCATAATTTTATTTTACACATCTTTATGAGCGATCAGTAAAAATTTCATCAAATTTTATATATTCTGTCACATTCATTCGTGGTCAAACCTTACTAATATTAATCCTATGAAAAATCCGAGGAGTTCACTCATAACTCAAAAACAAGATCATGAACCTATAATTTTTTTTCACTTTCACTTACATTATTTCTTTTTTAATTTTCTAACAAAAAAAATCATATTTATTTGAAATCCTATTTATTTTCATATAGAGTAGCGAACCCCCTTGACTAAGTCAATGTTAATTTCCTAGAAATACACACGATTGCATACAGTCCGAAAAGTCATTGTGTGAAATTATCTCCCTTCTAAACATGCTAATGAGGTGGGCGTCTACTTCATCAGCCATATTTTAGGAACACGCCGTCTGTTGATGGTCCATAGTAACGGCTAGATATTAAGCTTGTTCGGGTATATAAATCACNAAAGAAAATATTTGTAGTGTGAATAAAACCAGCAACAAATGTAAAGGAAAAAACGTTGAACTTCATGTTCCTTCGCTTCGTATTTGCGATGTTCCTCCATAGGCGTCTGAGTTGGTTCTATTGTATCAAATTGCTGTTTATTTAAAATGCAAATTGAAGACATGACATTTGTGCATAAATCTCGCAGACTTCTATAGGGTGTTACACTGAAAGCGATTCCAAAGTTTTTAAAGTATAATTTCACAGTTCAACGGCAATGACCAAGCTTGCATGCCAAATTCAGTGAAATGCTTAATTACTTTTCAACAAATAAGGTTTCTACAGAATGCAGAAATTGATTCATCACTTATACAAAATTAATGCATGCATGTGGCTAAAGAAAACATGCAAAAACAATCAGGAAAATTAACATATTGAAGAGACTTAAGTTGTCGAAATCGCTAGCTGCAGAAGCTATAAGATCAGTAACTTCGGTATGTTGTTATTTATTTTACAATATACAAAGAACCCTAAATTCTTCACTAGCTCGAAGGAGTCAAGGAAACAAAATCAAATTTAGGAAAAGCTATTCCGATTATATCTATTGGTGACCATGGGGTCAGCCATACACTTTTGTGGTCTTTCGTACTCACTTCCAGTATTCCTCAGCTGCGGATATTCTTTTATGTCCTGTAACTTCTGTAAAACGTGTATCATTCCACAATCCTAAAAGTTTTTCGCCATCGTAGCATGTACCATTTTTGAACTTTGTAAAAGTATCACATGCTACTAAAGGGAGCCTGTCAGCGCAAACTGAAATATAAACCCTTTTCTGTTTTATAAAACTACATTAATATGTCATTAACAGATCATTCGAAAAACTACTTTTACTAAAAACTTTTGTCATGTGAGAATGTTTCTCTTAAAATTGTTCACACAAATATGTGGCCTTGAACATTCTTTAAGTTTCATACAGAAAAATTATTACAAAGTTTTATTTCGCTGTTCTATTATTTTCTTGCATTTGATGAACTTTGTCTCATATACATTTACTAAATATTTCAAAGTCATGATTACTTACTGATACAAATTAACTTCGCATTCTACTCTATGAGATATGAAATATTTTTATCCTGATTACGAAAGAAAACTAAATTTCAGCTGGATTGATTATGTTCCTTTTTTAGAAATATGATTCCTCTCGACAATAGATTGTATAGTTGTTCCTGGCTAACAGCTTCAATTCGGAGCATGTACACTAGGCATTGCAGCAGTAATGTCATCTTCGGTATTTTTTAACCCATATACAATTAAAAATATATGAAATGGTAAACTAAAAGATGCATATAATTTCGTTCCAGAATTTAAACGTGAAATTCGTTACGGGAGCTGTTTGTTTCTTTTTTGTCTGTCTCAACAATTCCGTAATTATGCATATTACTTTTACTCACACTCTGAATTCCATTTGTTATAACAGCCTTGCCAAGGCAAAGTACTCGTAAATGAAACGAACAAATAATAATATGACCAAGCAAGGATCATATTATAATACAAGGACGTAAATCCAGACACCAGTACCATTGCAATCCCAACTCCTTTAAACATTGGAGCAAATTTCCAGCAGGTCATTGGTCCACTACTACAGAATTGTCCAAGAGCAGCCTCCATAAAAAATAGCGGAACTCCAATTAGCATCATCATCAAAACAAATGGTATAAGAAAAGCACCTCCTCCGTTTCGATAGCAAAGATAAGGGAAACGCCATACGTTCCCAAGACCAACAGCATATCCTAGAAGTGAAAGAAGGAAATCAAATCTTCCTGACCAATTTCCACGATCCTTGTTTTCATCCTCTCCAAATATCTGTTTCTTACTATCTGTTGTTTCCACAGTAACGCCTGTACCCTGCAATAAATTCACAAATAGTTCAAATTGTTGATTCACAAACAGTTCAAATTGTGGATTCACAAATAGTTCAAATTGTGGATTTTATTTTTTTCTTCTTTATCTTTGTGACTTTTTGGGGTGTAATTTTTTGTCGTATCTTGTTATTTTTAATTTATAATATGTGGTCATCCTTGGGAAATTTTAATATTATAATTTTTTTTAGTATTTTACTATGTTGAAAAAATTAAGGTATACTGTAAGCTATAGATATCTGGTATTGGCAAGAAAAGTTTTTTAATGATTAGAGAATTTTCATTATACCGAATGTTATAGTCCGATGTTAAAATGTGCTACAACACCAGATAAATAATTTACCTATTAAAATGAGTTTTATAGGCATTCACTATAAAATAAAATAAGATATACTCAAATAATTTCATCCTGGAAACATAAAAATATTAATGATAATAAAAATATTAATACAAAAAGAAAACAGTTAAATTGGAATTACACTGATCAAGCTCCTTTACATCGTTCTTTCGTTTTGTTTCAAGTTCTTTTGTGGTCTAAAGTTTCATACTTCATCGTAATTTGATATTCAAATGGGAATTTTGAAGACTGCATTATCTCATGGATTATTATTACATGTCAATTTTATAACAGAGCATTTGCCAGCTCTATCAACCCTCGATCTAGCCAGTCAAAGAATCAGCACTACAGCTGAGAGGCTCAAGGGTTTGATAAACGTCGTATACTTCGTTTGCTTTATTACGGAAATACAAGAGCATGCGTATAAGATAAAGCATACGAGTACACGGAAGGACATGTGATTAATTACCGGCAGTAAACCGGATAATTCTTTATCAGCTTACCGTAAGCACATCTGACTAACACCATTTGAAAATCAGTAATTAAAATTATAAACCCACGAGTTTATTTCAAAAAGGTTGTAATTTTTACGTACATGTTAAGATAAAAATATAAATGTATTTTTATTCTCGAACTTACAGTTGACGGTGTTCTTGAATATCCTCGTTTTTCATTATATACACCAGGATCTAGAGAGGTAGTAATTTGCTTGCTGTCTACAGTGTCTCTGGAGTTGGTAATTTGTCGACTGTCCACTGAGCTTTCCTCTGAATCATAATAATCTCTTCTGGCCTATATGGACACAAAACATACAATCAAAATTGTGATAGTTATTTTGTTTCGTTGTCACGACTGCCCTTAATGTTAAACTAAAGACAAGGTTTAAACGAAAAATTTCAATCGAGAAGGACCACCTTTTTAAAGAAATATTCATTCACATAGCCACATTGCACAGGACACTACTTATTGTTAGCTTCTTTTTTTTCATATTTAAGATGGTGGCCTCAATTCCCGGTCTAATTTGCATATCCTTTGATTCAGTCGGGTTTTTAATGTGCCAAAGCCTCCTAGTAAGATATGGGATAATTGGACATATTAAAGAAATCGTTCAGATTGAAGGACTATTCGTTAGTCTAACATACATAATCAGTCGTCAAATTAGTAAATTAAGATACTGCATGTGTATTTTTGATACTTTATAAAGCCAAAGAAATACACGATAAGTAAACAGAGAGATAAGGATGCAATGTAAAAACGTGAACGTGTTTTTCTGTCTATTTATTGTTAAAAGTTCTGTACAAAATTTATTAAGGTTATATAATGTAAAAAAATATTTTAACCTAAAGATAAATTTATCATATACATATATTTTTAAATGGCTGACTATGTTAGGAAGTATCCTGTTCACTGATCCATGGAGCATGACACAATTTATACAAGGTATACCTTGAATATAATGAATAATCTTTCATTGATTCCATTCATGTAATAAATTCAATCAATAAAATAAACAAATCGTTGTAATATTTACCAAAAATGTGTAATTTATTTTATAAATTCGTCAGTATTTTGTATCTTAATTCACATAGTATAAGGATTTAAAGTAAAATGTAATTAGACACTGAATTTACGTACAACAAACTTATTTCCTTATTCATGTAATTGTGAACAAAAAAAATACCTACCCCACCTTTCAGTCCATCTTTACCATATGAAGACATCACTTTCTTTTACAGTTTACTAGTCAATCATAATTCCAAAATCTACCCGCCCTACCCCAAAACATAGTCATGCTTATAATCCATGATTTAAACGGAGCGCTTAGCTTCCTGTTCATTCGATTAGAGAAACACGTGATTTCTTTTAAATCTAAAAGATTCCAGTGTTTTATAAGAAGCATTAAGTTTCAGATTTTGAGTGTAGATGTACAACATATAAACCGAAACAGTAATAAGTGTATCGGTTGGCCACGAAGTAAGGGGGGGGACTAAAAATGGCTCTCTTTTTTTAATAGCTAGACCAGCATTTGTTCATATGAAGTCGTTGTTTGTGGTTGTGTAATGACTTTTGGCAAGTTTCTGCGCTTTGTTAATTTCATGATATCATTCGATATCACCTTAAATGGTAAATTCTGAGACTTGGAATAAGACCAACTGACACCAACGGTTCTATGACTTTCCGTGGGTACATTCAATTTCAAACGCCTAATTGGTTTTATAACATAACTGGGCCTTCAATACGCAATTATCTGAATTATCTTTAAACTCTGTCGTCTATCAAAAAGGTAAATTTTGATGAAAAAGACCAACGTTTTTCAGTTTAAAAATCAATATCACACATCTGTCATCCAGTCTTGCAAAATCAATGAGAAATCGATCACTGTAGAAATTGCGTCACGCGAAGTAAACGTTAGCCCCCATCGTCTGGTTAGGGAACTGTTTTAGAATTTACAGAGTTTAATTTTACCTAATATATTGACCAGTTACAACAATAATAAGAATTGAGTAAAGTCGTTTCACTTTTGGAGACTTAAGTACTCACATTATCTGTGTTCCGTTTCAATCGGCTTCACTCTAAACAACGGCAGTAGAATACCGAAGGAACAAAGCACAAGATTACACAAATCAAAGTCCAGAGACAAGGCAAAAGCAAGAACACCAAAAGACGGAAGACCAGTGTGAACTCTCAATAAACAAGTGTGACATCAGGTGCCCCGGAAGGGTAAGCATGTCCTTCTCTGTGCACAGCACCCGTCACACTGTCAGTGGGTCAATCCAAGGTAAAGTCAAAACCGTAATGTCAAATCAGGGAAGACGCGAATCTAGCTGAAAATGTCAGTTTTTATTTGTGACACTGACATTTCATGTCTATCTATGATGTCGTGGTGACGGCCATAGAATTTCTGAAGGGACGAAAGTAACAAAGGCTGAACATATCCCTGACTCGGCAGTTTTTGTGACAGTGCTTTTGCTCTTTCCACAAAGTCACTGTATGTACTGCACGCTCTACAGTAACGAATTAATTGTGAAATTTTTGAAGTGTGTAGGTTTTGGAGACCTGTTTATTTTCGGAATAAAATATTCTAGAATATCAACCTTAGACACGATAATTCATTTCTGATAAAGGTTAGGGTTTTCATTTAGGTCGCGTTCGAGATTTCATTTCGAAGAGTCATTACAGAAATTTGAAAAAAATGGTCAATTCATTTAAATAATTTTAAAGAGTACTATTTTAATTAACGATGATGGCCAGAGAAATTTTTGGGACAAAACTAAAACAAAACTCCAGTAATCAAGTGACTCATGCCTAACAAATTGTGCTGAATTGATTTTATATAAACTCTATATATCTGTTTCCAATGATGACAACAAACCATTCCTTGTAACAACTTAAGGTGTTAGACCTTGGTTCAGGGAGATAACTCTTTAAATCAGTAAGGAGTTTGGAATAAAAATAGTCAGTTTTATAAATGCTTTTTAAAGCATTGGTGTGAAAAAGACTTAGAATCATCTATGTTACTTAGAAGCTTAGAATATATTTATGAAAATGACAAGTTATTTTTAAGAATAATTTCTCTTAACCTAGGTCTACCTCCATAAGTTTTTTCCTCACCTGAATTTGACTTTGTTATATATATCATAACTGATCAATATGTTTGAACGGCGGATGACTTCTATCACAAGAGATGCTTGCTTATTCTACCGTTATAAAAGCGTAAGTAAAGTAATACTAAGCACGAACTATGCAAGATTATGAATGGTGAATGAAAGGATATGGAGTAAATGCACATGAGACAAAGTTTCTAAAAAATGGTAAAACAACCATAGGAACAACGCTTTTATTGTTCTTCATTTTGAAGTCACAAAGAGGCCTTTTGTGTGTGTGTGTGTTTCTGATGTTGTCAATGTATTTTGACTATACCTTTTTGTACATAGACGGGAAGGTATACTACAATTCCAAAATTGTGAACTCTTGGCCCTCGAAATTATGAACAGGAATTAGTTTACCAACTACCTTCATTTAACTGTTAACTGATATTTTATAGGAACGTCTTTAAAACTATTGGAAATTCATCAGCAAACAAATCTACGGTAAATCTAGGGACCAATAACACGGCTCTATAATATAAAGGCGACACAAAGAGAGAAAACAACAAACCCAAAAGACAAAAAACATAACGCAAAACGAAGATGAAATCAGCTGTCAAATAGATTGCAGTGATTATCAAAAGATGAGTGCACTTCCATTCCGACAAATACGGCAGCCTTAAATGGTATAAACAGGTGCTAATACTATAATTTGACTTTCCTCTAATTGAACGTCCTTTTCCATAGATCATACCTTGGAACATAGCAATAAGAGGTTCAATTTCTACATTTTGGAAGTTTTCACATCGATGTCCCAACACTTGTATTAAATACCAGTCAGGCCTCACAATGAATAAGTGTAATACCTTAGACCTATGTTTTCAAGAAATCACGAATTTCAATTTTCATTTCAAAGTTTCACAGGAGTTTGAAGATCATCTCTATTGTATACGTTCAAAGTGTTCCTAATTAAAGCTTTTTGAAGATAACCACTAAACGTTCAAAATGTTCTTAATTTAAGTCTAAAACTGAATATGCAAACTACCTCTTTCAATAACCAATATGACTAAAAGTCAAACTTTAGTTTTCAGGTCGGTAAGTCCATTTTTTTTGTCTGAACAACATCCACTTCTCCTATCCCCGAGAGACCCCTACTAACTAATCTCAGTAACAAGGCTTCAAATGATACAGATAAACGCCATAGCTAATAGCAGCCATTACTTGTTACGGAAACGAATTGTTTATTAACGATCTAATATTATTCATAAAATTGCCCTGGCACATATAAATAATTGTAAATTTGATACCGCAGGAAAGATACACTAAATAATGGTCATGTGAAATGACAGATGTTGTTCAAAGAATAGGTCACATGCCTGGAAGTGTTTAATATGATCAGGATAGTATAATAAGAATGATTCTAAAAACGAAAATTTAGAAGACAAACACAATTTTTTTTAAATCTTTTAATGGAAAAGGTAAATAAACATTGTTATTTTACAAATTACTGACGCCACAAAATGTAAAATGTTACATCACCATTTGCATTAAATATGTACAACCAATTAACAATGAGAGCATTTCATTTCAATATCTTTGGTAACATCTATCAAAAGTTGTCATGAAGCTGCAGGTGACATAAATATCACAATTTAAGCATTTTACACGTACATGAAAAAAATCCAATTTCGACATTGATGACAGGAGCTGATGATGATTCAAGATTCTAGAATATATACAAAAATGATTCTCTTTGACTTGAAATAAAACTCAAACCTTTTTCTTACTCAGTTTATGACTTTGAATATGATGTTTGCTGATTTTGTCCGGCTTGATACGTTTAGCGTTCGACCTGTGATGGTTCATCCTTTTCCTGTGCAACTTTTTGCGTCTTTCTCTAAGTCTTTGCTTCATATTTTTGATATTTCGCAATGTGTTTTGCCGTTCATGTATGGCCCCGGTACCATGTGACATAGCACGTTTTGCAGATGCAAGATCAATATCTTTGTCTATGTTGAATTTTGATCCATGTAGCTTTTGAAAATGTCGGCGAGATTCTCTCATATTATTCAAGTTTCTTTTGTGATTCGCGAATCTGCCTGCAGACGACCGTGCCCTATGACCCGACTTGTGCATTTTTTTCATGCGATGAAGATCTGGTGGAATTCGTTTTGCCCGTTTACTTTGAAATAGATCGGTTGCAGATTCTTGAACAGCCCTTTTCAATCGTTTCACTCGAGAAAGCACAGCAATGTTTGGGTCTTCAAAACGTTTAACTCGAGACAACTCTGGCATGATATATTCATATGATCTCTTTGTCCGTTTCATTCGAGATAAACCTGGTTCCGGAACTAAATTTTCCAATCGTTTGACACGAGAAAGTCTAGGACTATCAACATCAAAATTTTTGTAACGTTTCACTCGTGAAAGCTCTGGCAAAGCGAAACTTTCACTGTCAGCTTGTCTTGTACGTTTCATGCGTGATAATTCCTGTTCAACTGTTGATCTTTTCAGGCGTTTCATTCGAGTCAATTCCTTTTCCAGGTTTTCCATTTGATTTGTTCGTTTTACTCTTGCAAGGGTTTTTATATCATTTTCTGTAGCCATCATCTTTTTAACTCTTTTTAATTCATTTTCTAATTTGAGTTCAGAAAATTGTTCCGCTTCCCTTTTGGCAATTCCATGGCTCTACAATATTTAAGGAATACGAAAATGAGATATCATCAAAGTCGATATACAGAAAGATTTTTATATGGAGCAATCATTTTCAACAAGCATAAATTATTTTCTATATTTTTGTACTATTTGCTAATTGTCATATCGCAATACCGATATTTCTGGAAATCAATTTTGGAATGACAAAAATAAAAGGTCGTCTCTGATGTTCTTGCAGTGCAAAATTTGGGAACTTAATCTTTTATTTTCATATCATAATCGATATCAAGTCAAAATGTGGAGAAAGTAAATAAGTATTTTTTCCAGAAGGAACTTTTTTAAACACAGGATTTCTTTCGGATTACTTTTTACAGAAAATTTTCAATAGAATTGTAGCAAACATGGCGATAACTAAAAACAGGAAATGTCTTATTTAAAATGATTATTATCTCTCCAATTCAACGGTACAAAGTGTCAATGTACTGACATGTAATAATCATATAATCTATTGTGAACCATTTTTTAAAATTAAATTATGACAAATCATGTAATATGGTGATGAATGTATGTGAGTGTTTTTGTTTTTGTTTTTTTTTATTTTTTATATATATATTTTTTGGTACCGTTTTGCAGGTACCTCGAATGTTTATTACAGTATTTGTTTTGGATTTTGTGATTATTGTAAAATTAGAAAGAAACTGAAAATGTCTTTGAACATATGTGTAGTAATGGAGAAGCTCAGTCAATCTAGTATAAACTTTTAGTTCAGGACTGAAACTGTTAGTATAATTCAAAATATTATGATTACAAATATAACAATTAGCCATTCTGTAATTTAACTGTAGTGCAAAATGGGTTCTGATCAGGGTTTGACTCTAACATAGTCCTGTAGTCCCAGGCTAGTAAATTTGAGGGAGGACTACTAGAATTTGTAACTTGGTAGTCCTTTGGGCTAGCAAAATTTGGAAAATTTCTTAAAGGCATTTTTATTTCGGGCCGGTAAAATCACTGCATGAATTGTGAACTCTGGCATCTTGTAGTCCTTCTGTATACTGAGAATCAAATTTATTGTCAAACCCTTCTGATTGTCTGTATTTTTTAATAATGTTTGACTCCTATCACTTTTAATACCTGAATGTTCTACCTTATAATTCTGATTGCAACTTGTATCATGCAGTAGCATGATTAATTTGAAGAGTAAAACTAAGTTAAAAACTCATGAAATGCAACTTTCTCTCTTCTTTCAAATACTGTTTTAGCAGCATTTTTCTGCAGAAGCAATTATATCATAAATGAAGGCTTTGATCAAACCGCCAAGAATATAAAATGATCAAAAAATATTTTTGTTGATATTTTTTCATTCTGCTAAATTTTAGATATTTTTCTTTATGATTTCTTACTTATCTTAAATATGCAGGAGATATTTATTCTCTATTCATTAAGACAAATGTCGATTTGATCATATTTTTCTATTCTGTAAACCCCATCCACACCCTCATTCATACACATCTCCGCGAAATCACACGGACTCGCTCCCGGTCCAGAAAAAAACTCTCAAGTACATTTGTATGAATCTCGGAGAAAAGTGTTTTTTCTACGCGATTCATATTTGACAGTAAACATTTTCTTCTAGGCCTGAAGCAAGTCCCTGTGGTGAAATGTAGATCGATATATGCAATATTTTCAACTGAAAGGATCCTTATTATGCCTTACTGATGCACACCCGTCGTTCAACTTCATCCCCTATTCCCAAATCTGGAGGCTGACACATTTTTTTCTTGAATTGATTTGAAGTTTAGCCATTAATACTGTTCAAGATTTTTTTAGGTTGAGAGTATGACTATGAATACTTACCAATGCTGTCTCTGTCAAAACGGAACAACAGAATACGAAAACAGGAATCACAGATGCCACCATATTTGACGAAATTGCAGGTAAAATGAAATTAACCTACATCATACACAATTTGTGTGACAAACACAACAGTCGATCAATAACTAGATAGAATCGCTTCGCAGCAAAATCCAATACTATCGTCTGGTAACAATGTCACGTGCTTCCCTAGTAACAGAAGATAATCAAATCGATTATTTTGCGACAATTTTTCATAAATGAACAAATAGGGTTGTAATTTTAAATTCTGGGTCGATTTCATGGAAATGCTAACAATACTTAAATACGAAGGTTAGCTATTCAAAGAGATGAAGATGAAAGCTGTTGTGAAATCTAAAAGAGCAAAAACTAGAAAAATGTCCGCGGTACTAGCCCGTTTTTGTGTTTATTCGAATATTATATCACAAAGATTGGGATACGAATGATCACGAGGGATACATATTTTTTGTGTTTGAAGGTTATTTGCAAGGCGTTTTCGTTTGTACTGCCTGCATGTATTTTCCTTATAAAATGTACTTACATAACTGTTTTGATGTAGTTTTGCAAAAGTTAAATTATAACTTAAAAGAAAAGTAGACTTCATTCTTGCTACGACTAGAGTTATGTCAAGTTTTAATAAAAAATATTTTTGAAGTTAATGTTCCACGGGTCACACCAACTGAGTTTAAAGTAAAAATACAATAGTCAAGAGAGTGGTTAACCACATAAATTGGGCACAGTCAAAATTAAAACAAATATAAAAAGACATCTGAATTTAAAAGATAAAAAGGGGTAAAACAGCCCAATATTTCGACATGTAATGTCTTTTTCAAGGGTAAAGTAAAAATAATAAAAAACACGTGTAAACACGCTGGAAGAAATGGAGAAACTAAAAACCTATATTGGATAGGTGTGCAGCGAGCCGAGACATTTGATAAATCTAGCCAATCTTGAACACATTCACAAAAAGACGATTGAAATAATGGGGTCGTGAAACAAAAATGGGTAATGACAGGCAATTTAGTGAAAAATGAGTATGAAAGACAAGAGTTTAAAAGACAGAATGTGAAAAACTTCATAATTAAAACAAATATGAAAATAAGGCGATATGACAAACTGATGTAGAGCTATACATTACTGGTACGAAAGTTCCTTTATGTTCAAACCTCGAGGTCTGAAAGTTCCAAGAAGATAGATGGCTCTCAGTTCGAGTTCCTGTCTGTGGTTCATGGTTCCGTCGGTTTTCATAAGGACAGTCACCCGCATATCAGAGATGCTGTGATTTGCGAGTCGGAAGTGGTTACCGACTGGGCAGTCACTGTTGTTTCTAACGGAGCGCAGATGTTCCGCAAAACGGTCACCCAGTCGGCGACACGTTTCGCCAATATATAGTTTACCACAGCTAATGCACTGAATCGCATAGATTACATTCTCGGTAATGCAGGTGAATCCGTTTTGGATGGTGAACACGTTATTGGGCCCGTACTTCAGTAGTTTCCCATGTAAAGGGACATGTATTACATCTGGACCTATTGCACTTTCTAGTTCCCCTGTAGTCAGCTTTAGAGATGTTTCTCTTGGATTTAAACGAGCTGCTGACTAAATGTTGCCTCAAACTTTTACCTTTTCGAAATGCTGAAGTAGGTGTGGATTCAAAGATCTCAGCCATTTCAGTGTCTGCAAGGACAATGGATTTGAAATTCTTCAAGAGGTTGTTCCGGATGGCAGCATTGTGCGGATGGTAGTCAAGCACCAGAGGAACACGATCACCATTTGTCTTGTTGACTTTAGGTCTCAGTGTATTGGTCCTGTTTTGTTTAGAGACTGAGTCCAGAGCCCTGTCAAGAACGGGTCTTGGGTACTGTCGTCTTAAGAAGAAAGAGTACATTTTCTCACAGTGGACCCTGAAATCAGTATCATCACTGCAGAGGCGACGAAGTCTCAAAAATTGAGACTTCGGGATGGCATTTTTGCAGGACAAGGGATGACATGAATTGTAGTTGAGATAACAATGCGCATCAGTGGCTTTATAAAACAATGAAGTACTGATGGCATTGTCCTGAATTTTGCAAGTTATATCGAGGAAAGAAAGCTCCCAATCGCTAATGGTAAAGGTATATTTGATGGCGGGATGCTCCGAATCTGTTGAAGCCCCAAAAACGTCATCAATATATCGCTTGTAAAGGTTAGGAATAGGTCCTTGAAACTCGGAGAACATTATTTCCTCGAGATAACCTACAAACAAACAGGCAAAGCTAAGCCCCGAAGTACGGGGGCCCAGTAACGTGTTCACCATCCAAAACGGATTCACCTGCATTACCGAGAATGTAATCTATGCGATTCAGTGCATTAGCTGTGGTAAACTATATGTTGGCGAAACGTGTCGCCGACTGGGTGACCGTTTTGCGGAACATCTGCGCTCCGTTAGAAACAACAGTGACTGCCCAGTCGGTAACCACTTCCGACTCGCAAATCACAGCATCTCGGATATGCGGGTGACTGTCCTTACGAAAACCGACGGAACCATGAAACACAGACAGGAACTCGAACTGAGAGCCATCTATCTTCTTGGAACTTTCAGACCTCGAGGTTTGAACATAAAGGAACTTTCGTACCAGTAATGTATAGCTCTACACCAGTTTGTCATATCACCTTATTTTCATATTTGTTTTAATTATGAAGTTTTTCACATTCTGTCTTTTAAACTCTTTCATACTAATTTTTCACTAAATTTCCTGTCATTACCCATTTTTGTTTCACGACCCCATTATTTCAATCGTCTTTTTGTGAATGTGTTCAAGATTGGCTAGATTTATCAAATGTCTCGGCTCGCTGCACACCTATCCAATATAGGTTTTTAGTTTCTCTATTTCTTCCAGCGTGTTTACACGTGTTTTTTTATTATTTTCACTTTACCCTTGAAAAAGACATTACATGTCGAAATATTGGGCTGTTTTACCCCTTTTTATCTTTTAGATTCAGATTTCTTTTTATATTTGTTTTAGTTTTGACTGTGCCCAATTTAGGTGGTTAACCACTCTCTTGACTATTGTATTTTTACATTTTATAACCACCTCGCAACACTTATTTTGATTTTGAGTTGAAAGTACGTTGGATGTTCCTATCTACTAGTATATTTTTTTCTATAAATGATTGATGGAAGTGGTGCTGAAACGATGAGACTTTAATGCTGCGTTCACATGTAATTAAAATTGAAAAAAAAAATGACGTGTGGACAGGATTACCGTTTTAATTTTAACTGAATTCTAATTAAACGCCCCGTTTGAACTCAGCATTAATTCGCATTAGAATAATATTCCTGTCTCAACGTCGTCCTACAACATTCAAATACGCATCGTCTCCGAACGTCATTTGACGTGAATTTGCATTGGACATTTACGAAGCGAATTAGTCAATTTGAATTGGAATGCGCATTCCAATTCGAAT
>MJUU01017987.1:227854-264300 GCA_002080025.1 Modiolus philippinarum
TTCCCTATTCGCTATTTACTTATTCCCTATTCCCTGTTCGTCATTTACTTATTCCCTATTCCCTATTCGATATTTACTTATTCCCTATTCCCTATTCGACATTTACTTATCATCCTTAACTTGTCTCTTGATTGACTGATTGATTGATAGATTCTTTTGATTAATTAATTGATTGGTTAGTAAGTTGATTGATTGATTGGTGTTTAACACGAACTTCAACAATTATTCATATAGATCAAATAAAACAGCCATTTAAAATAAAGCAAAACTATGAATAAATAAAAAAAAAATCTGAAAGACCCTCTTCTTATAGAGAGTGCACTATAGTATACACTGCATTCGTATTTGAAAAACACTGTAGAAGCAGAGGCTGACGTCTATGAAATAACTAATATTTCGTGTAACAGGTACGTCTTAAATATCGAAACGATTGTATAACTTTTGACAATTTGATCTATAAGCCTACTTAAAATTTCTGAGATGAGCATGCGTATAATGTAAGAAGGTTTAGTCACTTTCGCAAAACAACTACATGTACTAGAGCTTAAAACGACATTAAACAAAAAGGCAAAAACTAGGATTTTTTTAAAACACATAAAATATATTATTGCCAGAATGGAAGATGCATTGTTTGAAAACGACTTCTTTTGGCAAATACTGTTCTCTCAGAACATCAGAAATTCACGCAAGTACTAGAGGATGAAGGAAAAATTTCTTACCAAGAAAGTGATAACATTGGAAGATAAATATCCCATTAAAAAAACCGAAATTATGTTTCCGTATTTATTTAAAAGAATTAGATAAGACATATTAGAATGACTTTAGTTTAAAAAGGGATGCATTTTTCAGTTTAACATACATAATATTTTTAACACTAGCGGCAGCGCATTCTCTATACCACTGACGTCACAGCAACACGTGATTGATAAATATATTAACAAAAACTTTTATTCATTCATTTCTACAGGAGACTTCGTTGCAGTAGAGTGTGTAGTTTTATTCATTCATTTCTACAGGAGACGTCGTTGCAGTAGAGTGTGTAGTTTTATTCATTCATTTCTACAGGAGACGTCGTTGCAGTAGAGTGTGTGCAAACAAAAGCTTACTTTAAGTGGTATCTTCTGGTATAAGAAATGAGTTGCTAAATGTGAAATCACTCCATTAGCACACATGCGTACGTCTCCATGCTCCGCTGGAACCCTGTTACCTATTCGTTGCCTATTCGATTTCCGCACGTTATCCCCCTCTTGTGAGTTGTTATGTGTTGTTTTGTGTTATCTATTGCTAGAAATGACTTGCTAGATGTGAAATCACTCTATTAGCACACATGCATACGTCTCCATGCTCCGCTGGAACCCTGTTACCTATTCATTGCCTATTCGATCTTTGCATGTTATCCCCCTCTTGTGAGTTGCTATGTGTTGTTTTCTTTTATCTATTGCTAGAAATGAGTTGCTAGATGTGAAATCATTCCATTAGCACACATGCGTTCGTCTCCATCCTCCGCTGGAACCCTGTTACCTATTCGTTGCCTATTCGAGCTATGCACGTTATCCCCCTCTTGTGAGTTGCTATGTGTTGTTTTGTGTTATCTATTGCTGGAAATGAGTTGCTAGATGTGAAATCACTCCATTAGCACACATGCATACGTCTCCATGTCCCACTGGAACCCTGTTACCTATTCGATCTTTGCACGTTATCCCCTCTTGTGAGTTGGTATGTGTTGTTTTGTGTTATCTATTGCTAGAAATGAGTTGCTAGATGTGAAATCACTCCATTAGCACACATGCATACGTCTCCATGTTCCGCTGGAACCCTGTTACCTATTCGTTGCTTATTCGATCTTTGCACGTTATCCCTATCTTGTGAGTTGCTATGTGTTGTTTTGTGTTATTTATTGCTAGAAATGAGTTGCTAGATGTGAAATCACTCCATTAGCACACATGCATACGTCTCCATGCTCCGCTGGAACCCTGTTACCTATTCGTTGCCTATTCGATTTTCGCACGTTACCCCCCTCTTGTGAGTTGTTATGTGTTGTTTTGTGTTATCTATTGCTAGAAATGACTTGCTAGATGTGAAATCACTCCATTAGCACACATGCATACGTCTCCATGTTCCGCTGGAACCCTGTTACCTATTCGTTGCCTATTCGATTTTCGCACGTTATCTCCCTCTAGTGAGTTGCTATGTGTTGTTTTCTTTTATCTATTGCTGGAAATGAGTTGCTAGATGTGAAATTACTGCAGTAGCACACATGCATTCGTCTCCATCCTCCGCTGGAACCCTGTTACCTATTCGTTGCCTATTCGATCTATGCACGTTATCCCCCTCTTGTGAGTTGCTATGTGTTGTTTTGTGTTATCTATTGCTAGAAATGATTTGCTAGATGTGAAATCACTCCATTAGCACACATGCATACGTCTCCATGTCCCGCTGGAACCCTGTTACCTATTCGTTGCCTATTCGATCTTTGCACGTTATCCCCTCTTGTGAGTGTTGCTGTGACGTCACTGGTATAGAGAATGCGCTGCCGCTAGTGATAAAAATATTATATATGTTGAACTGAAAATGCATCCTTTTTTAAACTAAAGTCATTCTAAACTTTCTTATCTAGCAACTTATTTCTAGCAATAGATAACACAAAACAACACATAGCAACTAACAAGAGGGAGATTTGCAAAAATAACAATCATGCATGATAAGGACGCACTGTGCGTATCTTGCTTACATTATCAAGCACTAAATACGAGCAAGCTATTGAGTAATCTAAAGAATGGTTTAGACCAACTAGATCAGATGATAATAAATGTTTTTATGCAAAATTTACTTCAACTGCAAAACCCGCCACTCATGTAACACTGAATAGGAGCATTCCATGACTAAATCAATTCATGCATACGAGGGATGGAACAAATAGGATACAGTCGAGACATATTTGGACCCCACTTTTTTCCAATCATATTTGGGAAATAACCTGATGAAAGGAAAATGACGAGAGACCATGTGGAAAAATTGGGATGATTTATGAACTTTTAGAGAAGCGATTTCAAAAGGTTGCTTCAAATGGTTCATTAATCACAAATTGCTGTAAATTATGATATAAAACGTTTGATAAGAAACATTACAATTGTATATCTGACTCTATGACCAACAGAGCTGAAATGAAAATCCAAACTTGTACCAATTTTAGTGCAACAGAAAGTGACAATAACACATCAGATTTTATGTGTTAACATCAGTCCGCGCAGTCAACAAAAGATGTCATGTTAAAACTGCTATTCCACCAATTTGGGCCAGCAATAGATCCGTAATACTATATTAACGTGAACGGTTACATAAATCGTGCGAACGAATAACAACTAAAATCAAGTGGTAGTTCCAGCGTTTGGAGACATTAAGAGAAATTTTGTACGTTATTTGAACATGACTCTTGTAAACTGAAAAATTCGGGACGGAAATGAATTACTTATCGAAGTATTTATTGTCCCTATTATAGCGGCTTCCCTACAAAATCGTATCAACTTACGGTTACTTACATGACCTTAAGCTAAAGCATCCGATTAAAAAATATTGGGCTGTTTGAAGTTCGGAATACTTCTAACACTTTGTAGAGAGTAAGTTATTTGTGGCTGAGGCCAAAAATGCTGTACCAGTCAAAATTAGTACAGTCTGTGTCAGCAAGCAGGTTTAATGTACATAATCAACACAAAACTGAGGAAATCGAATTGCAATGACCTCGCAAAGTTGAATCGATGGACGTGGATTCAGAGGAACAAGTTTAATTATCTGAAGATTTTTTTAGACAGTTATGAAATAAAAAGTCTAGAATTAAAAGACAATCGGTATGTAGCAAAGCTTCCCAGGAGTGACGATTTTCAAGAGTTTTTCAGAAAATAAACATTGTAACATAAGGTGTCTGCAGGGTATTAATTTCCTATTACAGAATTCAGTGAAATTTTCTGTTTAGAAACATAATTGTATTATAATTCAAAATATAAAATAAAATTTGGGGTCACCGTGCATTAAAGCGCAAAAATTAAAATTGAAAATTTCGGGATTTTACATAGAAATGATAGGGAAAATGATTATTTAAGAGGATAGCTTGAAAAATCTATTATAGATTCTTTTCATAGTTTGCATGTGTTTTGAAATTATTATATAGTTTACATATAAAAAAAATAAAAATCAGGGGTCACCGTTGAAATAAGAGAGATAAATCCAGAAATGTTAATTTCTCTAGTGATATCTTTGATAAATTCTTTTATCAAATTATCTCCCTTGCATAATTTCTGTGTTCAGCAAATGCAGCAAAAGATGCAAAGCTTGTGTGTTTGTAATGAAAAAGTTGTAAAAGTGATTAGGAATAATAATTTTAAACACTTTGGAACTTTTTTTACATTTTAAATAATCATTTTCTTAAATTTTTGATTTAACGAAACCTAAATTAATACCACTGAGACACTTTAAGAAAGTTTCGCAAAGCACAAAGAGAATTAGACATGTTAAGTGTATATGGAGCAATCATTACAGAGATTTAAAGAAAAAATACAAGGTGAAAATCCATCGAGGAAAATTTATTACATATCACATCATGTTAAATAAGACCTATCGAATCAGTTTTATGTGTGTGTAGTTGTAAGGAGTTATCCGACAAGCAAAGTTGAAATCCCTTACCACCAAAATCAATGATTTAACCGGAAATGTGGACACGATTTCGACTACTTCTATATGCCAAAACGGAAGATTTCGAAATAATAAAAAAGGAAAGGGTTTGAAGAAAATGCATATGAGACAAATTCTCTACAAATTGGGGTAATAACAAAATTACCAAATAGAATTGTCAAGAGCCAAAATCAAGAAGCAAAGAGACAAAGCAGGTAGAAAACCACCGGACAAATCGTCGTCCCCAATGGTCCTGACTTGGTACTGGCATTTCAAAAGAAATGATGGATTAAACCGGTTTATTGTGTCCCCTTCCATTGTGATTGTGTGCAGTAGCAACTCAACAGCAATTGCCATCGACAGGCCGCAAGACAGTTTATGTTCATCAAGTACTAAGAAAAAATGAGGTTGCGGGAGATTTGTTTGGTGGCGGAATGGTAAATGTCATTTTCTAACCCTAAATTAAAACATGGTAAAATTAAGTAATAGAACAACGCTCTTTTGTTGTTCTTTATCTTGATGTCACCATGACGACTTCAAAAATGAACTTTGCTCATACCTCATAATAAGTCCAATACCGCCCATAACACCGATTGGAGAGGTTTCATTTGCTAGTTATCGGACAACGCTACCTCCGTGATGTTTTACTCACGGATATAGAATCGCCAACAAACATGAAATTAACTGGCAAAAAGTCTTTACAATCGATGTTTAACGTTGCCCATGCACCCATGAAAAAAAACGGTATAGCTGGTTCTGGAAAAGAAACTGCGGAAGACGGATGTGACAACAAGGGTTTCAAGAAACCCCTGCTGTCAACCCCAAGAGATCAATGTCTACTGTTAGACAGCAAGTTTCAGAAAAAAACTGAACATAACAAAACGTGTAATGAACTTTGACATCAAAATATCAATATTTATATATACTTAAAGTTTAAATATAAATATTCCGAATTACCAATTTCACTATCACTGTACGTTGCTTTATCGGGATTTTTTATGCCAGTATTCTGTTTTTATGCTGGTTCATGTTATCTCTTTTATCTTTCTTTTTATATACACACATGTATTTGAGAACACAGAAGTAATGTCTACAAATTTACGAACTATTACCTTATGTCTGTTAATCCACCAGTTTAGTATGGAATGCCCGGATAGTATTAAATCACGATAATTATAATTTACAATGGTTATTTAATAACTACATTGGCTATTTTCCTTATACCACTGGATATATTTTTAGCACTTTTGCATGGAGATTAAGCATCAAACATAACACAAGATAACAAGAGGCTCTCAAAGCCTGTATCGCTCACACGGGCCATGGCTGAAAATTATACTGGACTTCCAAGTTACCTAAATAAATAGGGGCTCATTTTCAAGTTTGTAAATAGAACTTGATGTTATTTGCTTCAAAGTTGAACTATATTTCCCGAGGGCAACTTACTGGTAACTTTTTTGAATGGGATCAACTAAGGACTATTATAAACAAGTTTGGTTTCAATTGGCCTAGCAGTTTCTGAGGCAAAAATCTTTTAATGTGTTTTCCTATATAAGGTCCAATGCTAAACTTATTTCACAAATATTGACCATCTAGGATGAGGTGCACACTTGACTGACAAAATGATTAAAGTGGACCATCAAAGGAATATTGTGACCAAGTTTGAATCCCATTGTCTATGTTGTTTCAAAAGGGCTCACTTAAAGGTCTATAGTGACCACGTGTGGTTCAAATTGGTCTAGTAGTTTAAGAGGAAATCTTTGAATGTTTTTTTCCCATTTGGTACAATGTTAAACTATGTTCCCCGCTGGCGGCCATCTTGGATGAAGTGCGGACTTGCAAGACATATTTTTAAAGGGGATCACCAAAAGACTACTGTGAACAAGTTTGGATCCGATTAGCTTTGTTGTTTCAGAGGAGATGCTGAATGCTTATTCATAAGGTCCAATGTTCAACTGTGTTCCAGCTAATCCCCATCTGGGATGTGATGTGGACTTGACTGACAAACTTTATAAATGGGCCACCAAAAAAAAATATTGTCATAAAGTTGGATCTAGTTGGCTTTGTTGTGTCAGAAGAGAACATCTTTAAATGCTTTCCCGTATGGTCCAATGTTGAACTAAGTTCCAGGCTGGCAGCCATCTTGGATGTGATGCGGACTTGCAAGACATATTTTTAATGGGACCATCTAAGAAATATAGTGAACAAGTTTGGATCAAATTGGCTTTGTTGTTTCAGAGGAGAGGATCTTTGAATGTTTCCCGATAGGGTCCAGTGTTAAACTATGTTCCCCGCTGGCGGCCATCTTGTATGTGATGCAGACTTGCAATTGTCAGACACATTTATCAAACAGGCCAACTAAAGAGTACATTGCTTCCTATTGGCTAGAAGTTTTAGAGATTAAGATCTTAGAAAATGTCTTCCAATATGGTCAAATTATAAACTACGTCCCCCACTACAGGCTATCTTGGCCAACTTGACCATGATCATTAAAATGTAATCCTTTATAAAATCACGAAACATTTGACTAATAAAGGACCATAACTCTTATCTGGGTATTTGGATTTTCTTCAAAATATCCACGTGGGTAGATCTTGATATGCTAAACATTTTTGCAACTTTAACTTAACAACTATCTGCTGTAGTTTTTTTAATTAAAAAATTAAAAAAAAACATCAAATTTTAAAAATTAAACGGAAAAAAGACAATAACTCATAAATTGGTCATCAGATGTTCTTCAAAATTGCAGGTTGGAAATTTGTCATGCTGACCAGTTTTTTCCCATGTCATTTTTTTCACTCTGTAATGGTTTTAGTTATATGCTAAAAACTGCAGTTTGCCCCTATGTTTTATTTTTAGCAGTGGTGGTCATGTTGTTTGGCCGGCGGACCAAAAACAAAAAACAAAAACAAACAGAAAAAAAACCACACAATTTTGAGAAGCCATACTCTGGTGATGATTCAGGCCAACTTTGGTTTAAACTGTCCCAGTGGTTTTAATTGAGAAAGAAGGTTTACGCCGGACGACGGATGCCAATAGATGGCAAAAGCTCACCCTGGCTATAGCCATGTGAGCTAAATACGACTTAAGTGCGTATCAATACGGAAACCATAGAACACAATAAAGCATGAGACACAATAAAGGTTGCCAGGTGAGCACAAGCATATCAGTTATAATGAAAGCAAAAACAACAGCCAGTATATTTTTACCTTTGCTGTTAAAAAATATACTATTTGATATACATATGTTATACAACGGATGACAGCGGTTGTAAGAGAACTTTGCCAGTTTATTTTATGTTTGTTGATGGTACTGCATCCAAGAGTTAAAATAAACATGGATGATCAAGCGATTTCATTCTAACCAGTGCTATAGGGTCGTCTTTAACTTACCATGACGTATTACCAAAGATTATTTTTGAAAACCTCATTGTGACTTCAAGATGAACAACAACAATAAAAGCATTGTTCTATTGCTTTGAATTTTTTTACCATGTATTTGTAGAGACTGTCTCATTTGCATTTACTCCATATCCTTTCATTGTTCAGTTACGAAATGTTTCACAGCATTTTTTTTTTATTCTATTGTAGTTGCAGGTTCAATCATTTTTGGTCGGTACCACTCAGTCATGGTACTTTACAATAACAACAGCAACTCGTCAGTGCACAGGGTACCCTCAATGTGATCAAGACGAATGTATGGAACGAATGATATAACTGGGGTGTGTCGTCCGCATTTAAAGGAAGGGGACAGTTGCCACAATATCCAAATAAATCCTATTGGTTATGCTGATATGTTAAAATTCAAATGTCAATGTGGGCGTGGTCTTGTTTGTTCTTCCAGTAATCAGACTTGTATTCCCAGCCATTGAGATTGATTTCAATATTGTGATGCACAAAATATGTCATTACCTATCTATATTATTGCATTGTTCTATTTCATTTGGTACTGCCACACATGCACTGTTTAAAGTGGGGTCCCATTGGAGGTCCTGATACGGAAAACTGCAAATTACCGTTGACTTTCTGGTTACATGCATGTGTGCAGGATACTATTTTTAATATTTTTAAATATTTTCAAACAGGCTGCATCGTTCCGGTTCACGAAAGAGAAGTTTAATCGTTTGCAGTGTCACGCATATGGCACGCCGTATTTATATTTATTATCTTTTAAGATATCTCATAAAATTTATAAGATATCTCATTAACTTTATAAAAAATCTTATAAAATTTATAAGATATCTTATTTACAAGATATCCATAAAAAAATACATTATACATTATTGCTGGAAAAAGAAGCTCAGTACATTGTCATTATAATTTGGCCTATATTTAGATGAGGTTGCTAGGTAGAATTTCAAAAAATAACTGGTCTTTGAGACTTTCATACCAAAATTGGAATAAAAAAAATTTGTACAACGACTGTTTGCAAAAAAAATGGTTGCTAAGTAGAAATAAAAACAATAACTGGTCTTTGGACCCCACTTTAAACAGTGCATGTGTGGCAGTACCAAATGAAGGTTTCACGAAATTTACCACAACTGAAATCAAGGACTTTGGAAATTTCACTATTGAAAATAATTATTCATACTGTAAGGAATTGAAAAATATATGGTTGCTAGGTAGAATTTCAAAAATAACAGGTCTTTGAGAGTTGCAGACAATTTACCAAAATAAGAATCAAAGATTTTTGCAATTTGACTTTTGAAAATGATCATTATTACTATAAGGAATTACAAAAGATATGGGTAGCTAGGTAGAATTCCAAAAAATAACAGGTTTTTGAGAGTTTCAGGAAATTAACCAAAATAAGAATCTAAGGTTTTTGAAAATGATAAATATAAATGAAAGGAACTGAAAAATTTATGGTTGCTGGGTAGAATTCTAAAAAATAACTTGTCTTTGAGAGTTTCAGGAAATTTACCAAAATAAGAATCAAAGATTTTCGCAATTTGACTTTGAAAATGATCATTATAACTTAAAGGAACTGAAAAAGTTATGGTTGCTAAGTAGAATTCCAAATAAATAACTGGTCTTTGTAATGTAAACTGAAATTAAAATCAAAAACTTTTGCAAATGTATTATTAAAACTTTTGTTTGATTCAAATTTATTTAAAAAAAACATTGTTGCTTAGAAGAATTCCTAAAAATAGCTTGTCTTGGAGAGTTTCAGGAATTTTACTTAAGTTGGAACCATGTTATTAATTCTTTAGTGTTCAAAATTATGCTTGATACTTAAAATTGTTAAAATTTGTAATTGATTGCAAAAAATTCCAAAAATTATTGGTCTTTGACATTTTCAGGAAAGTTACCAAAGTTGGAATCGGAATCAAAATTTCAACAGCCTGTTCCACATCTGCTCATTTTATTCAGAAATGTCAATTTTAATGTAATTCTATCAAGATTGAAAGACTATATTCTACTTCTTAACAACTAAAATTGAATTTTTTTTAGCAAAAACTGAATCCAAATTTGGAAAAAATACACAGAACTAAAAAAAAAAATTCTAAATTTCAGCCTGAGCTAATTTTCTGAACATCATCTGACTTTTTACCACTTTTTGTGAAATTTCAATAAGATGTAACAACTTTGATTTCTAAAAAAATTTTAACCACAGAGTAAATTAAATTTCTTGCGCAAAAAAAAACTAAGTCCAAATACGGAAAAAAATACGGAAAAAATAAAGAAAAAAGATTAAAAATTTTCAGCTAGAGGTATTTTCTGGCAATTTTCTTGCTTCTGTCCAAATGTCAAATGATTCCATAAAACTTTGATGAAGATATTGATGTTTAGAAAACAATAAACCACAGGGTTAAAATTAATGTTGACGACGCCGACACCGCAACTTTGGCTCGCTATGTCTCGCTTTCGCGACTTTCGTCGACGGCGAGACAAAAATTAAAATGCACTTTAAGCTTTTTATTCTGAGCTTACAGTACGTTGTTTTATTAGATTTTTTTATGACAGTATTCAGTACTTGTGCTGCCAGTGCTGGTTCGTGTTATCTTATCTCTCTTAAATTATATACTAGTACATACATGTAATTGAGAACACAGAAGTAATAAAGCACGCTAAAATGACTAGAAGTTTACAAACTAGTACATTATGTCTGTTTGTTACCCTTATGGCTTCGGTAAGTAATCCATAAGTAAAGTATGGAACTATGAATGTCTGAAATGGTGTTAATTGGTGATCTGCTTATTACATTCGCTATTTTGGCTTTCCTTATTGTTTGATTTTAATGCTGCTGATGAGAGGTTATTCCTTGAAACGCGTGTACAGCATAACGAAATTAACCATTAATTATGCAACTTGGGTATTGATTGTGTGTTGTAACAATTGGGCTGATGCCACTGCTGGTGGACCCGGAGTCTCCGAATGTATTCACCAGCCCAATAGTGACACGAAAAAAATATCTTGCGTTTTATAGAAATTTTCTGTTTTTATCAAAATTCTAACCCCTTAAAAATACTGACGCTTCATGACGTGTATGGCACTCGATGGATGTTCTTGGTAGTGAATTTGGCCCCCTATTTAGATATGGTTGGTAATGAGTAAACACTTCTTAATTGACTACTTTTGGATTATGGCTTTCCATATTGTTTGATTTTTATGCTGCTGGTGAGAGGTTATTCCTTGAAACACATGTACAGTATAACGAAATTACTAATTATTATGCAACTTGGGTATTGATTGTATTTAATTATTACATTTGACATAATTTAAGAAGTAAACACGGATATTAAGCATCAAACATAACATAGCAAAATTACGAATACAATCCGTATTCAGAAACGAATAAAGTGTGATTAACAAAGAATAAAGTGTGTATATATCAACACCGAAACAATAACAAAAACAAGTATGAAATAGCCAAATAAAGGCTGCAGGTGGACACAAGCATAGCAGTACTAAAAATGAATGTAATAACAGCAAGTAACAAACTAACGCCACTTCAAATAACTTTCGAGTTGGTCAGTCTGGATGAACAAGAGCTGTCACCGGAAGGCAGTCAAGTTTAACCCCCGCTCATTGAACCCTGAATCAATATGGCAATGCTAAGTTAAGAATGTGTGGACATAAAACAGGCGTGGACACTGTACAAGTGTGGACAAAAAACAAGCATAGTTGCAGTGATAAATAAATTTACCGTCAAACAGGAAGTAGATGAGTTATGGACTTGAAAAGGGGAGACATTATAAAACTAATCATACTTACGCTTCAGACCAAATATCAAATTATTACTACATACACAAGCTATGATATCATTGATTAATAAAAGAAAATGTGTCCATGGGACACGGATGCGGCCCGCCGTACAGATATATCGGCAAACAGGAAGTAGATGAGCAATAGATTTGAAAAGGGGAGACAATGTACAACTTATCATACCAAAGCTTCAGACCAAATATCAAATTATTCCTTCATATACAAGCTGAGAAATCCTTGACGAAATTTTCAATATATGGCTATTATGGGAAAAATCAAAGTTTTCGTCAAACGGGAAGTAGATTAGTGACGGACTTGAAAGGGAGAGACACGGATACAACTCATACCAAAGCTCAAGACCAAATATCAGATCATTCCTGCATACACAAGCTGAGAAATCCTTGACGAAAATTTTCAATATAAAGCTATACTGGGAAAATCAAACTTTTCGTCAAACAGGAAGTAGATGAGTGACGGTATGAAAAGTGGAGACACGGTATACAACTCGTCATACCAAAGCTTCAGACCAAATATCAAATCATTCCTGCATATACAAGCTGAGAAATCCTTAACGAAAATTTTCAATATATGGCTATAATGGGAAAAATCAAGGTTTTCGTCAAACAGGAAGTAGTTGAGTGACGGACTTGAAAAAAGGGGAGACACGGTACACCTCATCATACCAAAGCTTCAGACCAAATATTAAATCATTCCTGCTTACACAAGCTGAGAAATCTTTGACGAAAATTTCGGACGTACGTACGGACGGACAGACGGACAAGGATAAAACTTAATGCCCCCGTCGCCTAACGACGGGCATAAAAATGTCAATATATGGCTTGCAGGGGAAAAAATCAAAGTTATCGTCAAACAGGAAGTAGATGAGTGACGGACTTGAAAAGAGATGACAGGGTACAACTCATCATACCAAAGCTTCAGACCAAATATCAAATTATTCCTGCATATACAATGTACAAGCTGAGAAATCCTTGACGAAAATTTTCAATATTATATGTTATTCGGGAATCTTTACAGTGAATATGAACCCGTATCCCCAGTGAAGCCCGGATAAATTTTTATATTCTGCTAGAAGTGCTATAATTTTTCTATTAAAAGCGTTTAAAAATTGTGATTTTTCTACCACGGGGATACGGTCTCATATCCCCTGTCAAGGTAACCAATCAAATTGCAGGATTTACCTGGATATTTCACTTTAGCAGAATATATGGCTATAATGGGAAAAATCAAAGTTTTCGTCAAACAGGAAAAAGATGAGTGACGGACTTGAAAGGGGGAGACACGGTACAACTCATCATACCAAATATTAAGACCAAATATCAAATCATTCCTGTATACACAAGCTGAGAAATCCTTGACGAAAATTTTCAATATATGGCTATCCTGGGAAGTCAAACAGGAAGTAGATGAGTGACGGATTTTTGAAAAGGGGAGACACGGTACAACTCATCATTCCGAAGCTTCAGACCAAATATCAAATCATTCCTGCATACACAAGCTGAGAAATCTTTGACGAAAATTTCGGACGTACGTGCGGACGGACGGACGGACAAGGGTAAAACTTAATGCCCGCGTCGCCTGACGGCGGGGCTTAAACAATTTCAATATATGGCTTTAAAAATCAAACCTATCTTCAAACAGGAAGAGGATGAGTTATGGACTTGAAAAGGGGAGACACTGTAAAACCCACCATTGTACAGCTTCAAACAAAATATCAAATCATTACTACTTACACAAGCTGAGAAATTCTTGACGAAAAATTTCAATATTAAGCTGTAATATGGTAAAAAAATCAAAGTTGTCGTCAAACAGGAAGTAGGTGAATTATGGACTTGAAAAGGAAAGATACGATACAACTCACCATACTCAAGCTTCAGACCAAATATCAAATCATTACTACATATACAAGCTTAGAAATCCTCGACGAAAAATTTCAATATATAGCTATAATGAGAAAAAATCAAAGTTATCGTCAAACAGGAAGTAAATGAATTACGGATTTGAAAAGGGGAGACAAGATACAACTCATCATACGAAAGTTTCAGATCAAATATCAAATCATTACTGCATTCACAAGCTGAGGAATCCTTGACGATAAATTTCAGTATATGGCTATAATTGGAAAAAAAACAAAGTTATCGTCAAACAGAAAGTAAATGAGTTAGGGACTTGAAATGGGGAGACACGATACAAATCGTCATGCTAAAGCTTCAGACCAAATATCAAATCATTACTACATACACAAGCTGAGAAATCGTTGACGATAGATATCCCGGAGGGACGTACAGACGGACAAGGGTAAAACAGTACACCCCTCCCCTACCGAGCGGGGGTATAAAATATGATAAAAGCATACGGCTATATACTGATCCAAAACATAAGGATGAACAATTTTCCAAGTGAAACAGTTGATAGAGAATGCAATTCCAAAGTCTCTACAGCGAAAACTACCGGCCAAGTCAAGAGTAACATATGTTTTTACCATACCTTGAAGGTATGAGGTATGAGCAAAGATCATTGTTGAAAGCCTTATGGTGACTTCAAGATTAAGAGCAACAAAGCATTGTACCATTGCTTGGTTCAAACATGTATTTGAAGATACTTAGTCCTACGTGCATTTACTCCATAACCTTTCATTGTTTATTCAAGACAAGAGTGTGTCTCTCCTGCAGTGTGGTGTCCATAAAAAACTCCCCGTGCGAGAGATGCACATTTTAATTATGGTGTACTTGTTCTTTAGAAAATGTCTCATATTGATGCAGTGTCATTCTTTCAAGCTTTACAGCTTTATTCTTGTAATTTCCAAATGTTATTCTGACCACCTGTTTACAGTGCTCACATCTCACTATCTTATATTGCCAAGTTTTCTTACAATCGACTTGTTGATGAGTGCCATGTGTTTGTCTATATGTTGTAATTGTCCATTAGTTTGAGACACTAATGCTTTTTGTCGGGACATAGATGAGAGTGATTAAAACAGCACTTGATCAGTTTAATTTATGTTTGTTGAAGATTCCGAATCAAGGGGATAAATAAAGATGTTCGACATTCAGCAAAGAATTCCGCTCAAATCGTTGCTTGGGGTCGTCTTGAACTTACTATAAGGTATGAACAAAGTACATTGGTGAAGGCCTCGTGGTGACTTTAAGATGAAGAAAAAAATAATAAAAGCGTTGTTCCATTGTTTAGGTCAATCGTGTATTTTTAGAGCCTTTGCCTCATGTACATTTACTCCAAATCCTTTTATTGTTTGTTTCAAAGTATCTCCCAACATTATCTTATTTTATTGTGGTTGCAGGTTCAGTCATTTTTGGTGGGCACCACTCAGTCATCGAATTTTACCATAACAACAGCAGCTCGTCAGTGCACAGAGTTCCCTCAATGTAATCAAGAGGAATGCTGTGTAGAAGTACCTGGAACAAATATCATGGGTGTGTGTCGTCCTTACCTAAAGGAAGGAGAAAGCTGCCGCACTCTCCAAATAAATCCTATTGGTTATTCTGGAATGTTAAAATACAAATGTCCATGTGGGCGTGGTCTTGTGTGTTCTTTTACGAACAATACTTGTATTCCCGGACATTTGGATTGACTTCAGTTTTGTGATGCAGAAAAAGTGTCAGAACTTACATAATTCAAATTGATACTGCATGTAAAAATAAATATTTCATTAACTTTTTAATGCAAGTGCTCTATTTAGAAAGGTTCACAGTGGAAAGGGGGGGTGTCATTTTACCGACATCCGCCAATTGGGTCTCATTTTCCCCGTTTTACGAGGAGAAAAAAAATTATAAACACCCGTGAACAGGATGCATTTCTCGATATTCATTGCCCTCGTCATGATAAACAACTTGTCAACGACGCTGCATTACACTTTTCTCACCCTAATGTCAATACGAAAGATATTTAGCTTTCTGCCTCCCTTTTTAACTCGAAAGCCATGAAATGGCTGGAGAGTTGTTAAAATGACAAGAAAAAATCACGTGAGGCTTCAATCCTATTAAAACAGCTCTAAAAGATCCGATAAAATATGGTGCGCGTTTCTTTCCAAATCGTATACATTGTGTATTTAAGTTATATTTCTTCATTTTCTTTAGTTGAATACGGAGTTGTCATATTAAATTGAAAACGATATGCATGTTTATCAAATTACTCGTTTATTTTTATATATTGCGTCTCGTAGCTACCTTTCTTTCTTTCTTCTTTAGTTGTCCCTCCACTATCTGGAGCACCATCAACGTCTTCAGTATAACTTTAGGCGCGATGTATAAGTGAAGCAGATTTAGCAACTTACATGCATGTGCAGGCTAAAATTTACATAAAAGTAAAATTGTGCAGACCAGAATTTATTTCGGTTCATGTTCGACAACTCTCTGCAATAAAAACTGTTTAATATTAGCTTAAATGAAAAGATTTTTTTTCTGAAATAGAAGACTTTACAAAAACAAGACACCGTATCTTAAACTTGAAAACATTATGTGTCTAAATCTCATATTTTCACCTGAACTAATTCAGTATAGGATTTTTATCGAGCCGTTTCAGAAAAACCGTGTTTTTTCACTTTTACTTGGTATTGGTTTTCCCCCCATTCACCACCTACTAACAAATCGATAAATCATTCAGTAACTGATTTTTCTACCATCTGTTTCATGAGTATTTATTTATCTTTTTGGGAGCGATTATTTTTTTTAAATCTGGAGTTTTGCACAAACTGCACAGGTAAAATTGATTTTATATCAAGAGTTGTCGCGCATTGGCCGAAGAAGATAGTACTGATATTGCTACAGTTCTCGGATCAACGCGCTTGCCGCGCAGTAATTTGTCAAAAATGAAAATAGCATTTGTTTACCTGTGACATACATGTGTATTGCAAATTTATAGAAATGAAATCGACATGCACACGAAATCACACAATCCGATTATTTTCACATATTACGGAATAACTTAATACATGCAAACGTATGCAGCAGTTGTTTGGATGATTACGAAGTTTTGCCACATGTAGATTTTCAGGGCTTTCGAGTTTCAGCTCCATTGGAGCTTTGATTTATTCTAAAATCAGCTGATTATTAAGTTCGAGTTTAACTTCCAGTGAGCAATATGTATTTCAAAACAGGCGGAAAGACAATTTTACCTTGCTGTTCTACAATCTTCAAAGGATTGCCAAGTTAAATGCAACAAGTGGCTCCCTAGAGCCTGTATCGTTCACCTGGACCATGGCTGACAGAGATACGAATGGTATTCCGAATTGGATTCAATGTTAAACTATGTTCCAGCTGGTGGCCACCTTGGATTTGATGCAGACCTACCAGACAAAAATTTCAACGGCGACTACCCAAGAACTGTTGTGATTTAGTTTGATTCCAAATGAAATGAGTGATTTCAGAGACCAAATTCTTTTCATGGGGGTCTATTGTTAAACCTTTTTCCCGCTGGGAGCCATTTTAGATGAGGAAAGGATCCGCCGGGTACTTTTTTCAGAATCTGAATGTTTTCAATACGGTCAAATGTTAAACTATGTTCCCCGCCGGCGATCATCTTGGATGAGGTACGAACCTGCCGGATCACGTTTTCGGGAGGGAAAATTTAATTTACATTGATACCACGTTTGTTTTTAATTATCCTTCTAGTTACCGATATCCTTACTGTGCTTTTCAAAGGATCTTATTTTAATCAATGCTCCCCGATTGAATGAGCTATGAACCTGATAGATACCTCTTTGGAAGGGACCATCTAACAAATGTAACAAAGACAAGTTAAATTAGACTAGTAGTTTCCGAGAAGATCTCTACTGTGTCAATGTCAAACTGTGTTCCCCGCTTGGAATATGTATGGACCTGTCGGATGCTTTTTTTTTGGCAAGGGTGTATCTAAGGGCCATTAAGACTAAGTTTGGTTAAAATTGGAATGCTAGTTTCGGAGAACCTTTAAAGTGCTTTCCAAAGGGTTAAATGTTAAAATATCTTATTTTAAAATATGCTCCCGCTTTGATGATGTACGGTCCTGTAAGATACCTTTTTGTAAGGACCATTGTGACTAAGTTTGGTTCATATCAGACTCGTAGTTCCTGTGACGATCTTTGAATGTGTTTTCCCATTGAGTCCACTGTCAAACTATCTTCCTCGTATGCGACCATCTGGGATGTTGTCCGGACCTGCGAAGGAACTATATAAGGACCATTATGACCACAATTTTTTTTCTAATGGGACTGGTACTTCCTAAGAAGGAGATCTTTGAATGCGTTTTCTAATGTCAAAATTTGTTCCATTGGTGGTAGCCATTTTGGAGATCGAAAGACGGGACCTGCCAGATAAATTGTTTGGGAGGGATCATCAAAAGACCATCGAGATTAAGTTACCTGTAGTTCTAAATGGACTGTTAGTTTCTTAGAGCAAGATCTTTGAATATGTTTTCAATAGGGTCCAATGTTTAACTATGTTTCCCGCTGGCTGCCATCTTGAATCGGGGATACAAGTTTCAAAGGATCACCCAAGGACCATTGTGTTTGGTTCTGATTTGCCACTGAGTGGTTTAATAGGAAATCTCCCGATTAAAAAGTTAACAGAGAACCGACCACAAGTGACGGCAAAAGTTCATAGCCAGGTGAGGTAAAAGTGGGCTAAAAATACCTTACACTGAAAAATGAAGTCCCATCACTCAGTTTCTGAAAAAGTATGTAGATCCCAATAGCACTACAAAGTTTGCAGAGAACTGAACACAAGTTTGTCAAGATGAGCAAGACATGAAAAATCAAAATGGACAGATTCGGAGTGTTCTGAAATCATGGAAGTGACAATAAAACAGAACTTGATGATGGAACAATGTTCGGAACAGGTTCCATCTGCGCCGAAAAAAAAGTGGTGCAGGCAGAATGCAATATGGCAACGAAAAGAATATTTTGAGAAGCAATAAACGATTTTAACAATTTTTGCAGGAAAAAATGTGCTGGGATTTTTGCAAATGATACAAACTAATAACATACACATGACAGACGATTTTTTTTTCTGAGGTTTGAGCATTGAATTCATACCCAAATCGCCTTTGAATTGACAAAAGTAGTGTTTCGAGAAATTATTGATCAACAACTTGTGTTGTAATTTTCTTCACAAAACTGTCTTTAAAAATACAAAAATACCAAAGTTGCATCATGAACACTAAAATTTTATTATGCTGTACACGTGTTTCAAGTAACCTCTCATCAGTAGCATTAGAATCAAATAATGTGGAAAGTAATAATGCAAAAAATAGTCAAAAAGAAGTACTCAATACAAAAAAATACCGAAATAGAAAGCCAAATCCAGCACTAAGGACATCTACCGAGTGCCATACACGGAATGAAGCCGTTGTATTTTTACGGGGTTAGAATTTTGATAAAGACAGCAAATTTCTATAAAACGCAAGGTAAATTTTCGTGTCAGACAAGTCTGACTATTGGACTGGTGAATACCCTCGGGGACCTCTATTATATTATTCAATTTATGACACCGAAAACAAAAATTAATGATTAATAGTCGAGTAAAATTTAAAAATATATAAATAGTTTTGACAAAATTATTCTTGTGCTCCTTTACGTTCGATTGGTCGCTGGAACTGGAACTGAAAGAACATGTGCAGAACTGCCCAACCAAGCGCACTACTTAAGGAGACAAATGGACAGAAGACAAAATGGACAGAAGGAGACAAAAATGGACATACTGGCACTCTGACATAATTAAATCATAATATGTCCATCAACAGATTGGAATATAAAAACAAGAGGCTCTCAAGAGCCTGTATCGCTCACCTGAAACAATCCTCAATCCTCAATCTTGTGGCCTAATGGGACCAATTTTCACTTTCGTGCTGTCTATTTTCTCTAAGTGGCTTATTCTACTGGTACATTTTCACTCTAGTGCTTGCGCATGTCTGTAGTTAAGATTAAGAATTGAGGGTCTGGAAGCGTCCTGTTGATTGAATAAATGACGCTACAATCTCCAACTTGTTCTGTTTCCTCTGTTTTTTCGCCATCTAGTGGTGTTAGTAGAGTGGCGAGATTTATGTTTCTAATTTCCAGGTCTTTTGATATTTTAGTGTACATTCTTTATCTTTCTTCCTCATACTGCTGGCTTTCTATAAGGAAGTGTGCTTCTGTTTCCTTTTATCCACAGTTGCAGAGTGGTGAGGTGTTGGTCTGTCCCACCTTATGTCTGTAAGCATTTAATATTGAGTATCCTGTTCTTAATTGGATGAAAGTTGAGAACATATGTTTACTTGGGTAATCATATATTGGTGTTCGAGAGACTGTTGGGATTTTCTCAAATAGTTCTCTGCCCTTATCTCCGATGGTCCATCTTCTTTGCCATTTTATTTCTGTACTCTTTTCTGCTGCTTTTTTGATGTCTTGTAGAGTCATGATGTTATCTTCTGGTGGTAAATGTCTCGCTTCTTCTGCTGCTTCTTTGGCAAGGAGGTCTGCTTCATCGTTTTCTGATATTCCTGCATGGCCGGGTGTCCACAGTATTGTTGTTGCAACTCCCTTCAGCCTAAGGTCTTCAATATATTCTTTTATATCTCTGATGACATCAATATAGACCATGGCTAACATAGGCAGTCTTTGTTAGCGGATCTATATTAAACAATGGTTCCATTTTGCCTGGTGCATGGTCTCGGTGGAAAAGACCTTTTCAGTTGGGTCCAAATTTGGTTCATTTTCTGCAAGGGAACGTCCAAGGACTATTGTGGCCAAGTTTGCTTCCAGTTCGCTAAGCAGTTGCAGAGGAGAAGATCTTTGAACACGTTTTCCCAAAGGACCCAATGTTAAACTATGTTTACTGCTGGCATCAATTTTGAGATATAGTGCCTAGCTATTGTGGCCAAGTTTTGTTGAAAATGGTAACGTTGCAGTAAAGAAGATCTTTTAATGATTTTTTTCCCATAGGTCCAATGTTCAACCTATGTTCCTGCTGTTGCCATCTTGGATATAGCACAGACCTGAAAAATACATTTTTTTATCAGGGGAACTTTTAAGGAATATTGTGACCAAGTTTTGTTTCAAATGGCTTAGCAGTTTCAGAGGACAAACATTTGATTGTGTTTACGATAGGGTCCAATGTTGCAACTATCTTTTCAGCTGGCAGCCATTTTGGATATAGGTCAGACCTGAAAACACCTTTTTTAGGAGAGCATCTAAAGACTATTGTGGTCAAGTTTGGTTTCAACTGGCTTGGCAGTTTCAGAAAAGAAACCCTTGAATGTGTTATAGGATCCAATGCTAAAACTATGTTCCCCCCTGGCGACGGTAAGCTTGGATATAACAATTGTCTGAAAAACACCTATTTTGCAGGGATCATCTAAGGACTATTGTGACCAAGTTTAGTTCCAATTGGCTTAGCAATTTAAGAGGAGAAAGCATTTGAATTTATTTTCCTACAGGGTCCAATGTTAAAACTATGTTCCCCGCTTGCGGCCATCTTGAATATAGCGTAGACCTGAAAAGCACCTTTTTTGCAAGGGACCATCTAAGGACTATTGTGGCAAAGTTTTGCTCCAACTGGGACAGCAGTTTCTGAGGGGAATATCTTTGAATGTGTTTTCGCATAGGGTCCAATGTTAAAACAATGTTCCCTGCTGACGGCCATCTTGGGTATAACGTTGACCTGAAAAACACCTTTTTTGCAGGGGACCACTTAAGGATTATTGTGGCCAAGTTTGGTTTCAATTGACTAAGTAGTTTCAGAGAAGAAGATCTTCTGTATGTGTTTTCCAAAAGAGTCCAGTATTAAAACAATGTTCTCCGCTGGCGGCCATGTTGGATATACCGAAAACATGAAAAACGTCTGTTTTAGTAGGGAACCATCTTTGGACTATTGTGGCTAAGTTTGGTTCCAACTGACTCAGCAGTTTCAGAGAAGAAGATCTTTGATTTTGTTTATCCATAGGGTCCAATGTTAAAACAGTGTTCCGAGATGGCGGCCATCTTGGATTTACGTGGACCTGAAAAACATCTATTTTGCAGGGACCTCCTAAGGACTATTGCGGCAAAGTTTAGTTCCAATTGGCTCAGCAGTTTTACAGAAAATTTTTGAATGTGCTTTCCAATAGGGTCCAATGTTAAAACAATGTTCCCTCTGACGGCCATCATGGATATAGCCCAGACCTGAAAACATCTTTTCTGTAGGGGACCACCTCAGGACTATTGTGGCCAAGTTTGGTTCCAATTGTCTCAGCAGTATCAGAGGAGAAGATCTTAAAATGCGTTTTCCCATTGGGTCCAATGCTACAACAATGTTTTCCACTGGCCGCCATCTTGGATAAATTGCGGACCTGAAAAACACCTTTTTTTGTAGCAGACCATCTAAAGACTATTGTAGCCAAGTTTTGTTCCAATTGGCTCAACAGTTTCAGAGAAAAAGATCTTTGAATGTGTTTTCCCATAGGGTTCAATGTTAGAACAATGTTCTCCACTGGCGGCCATCTTTGATACAGTGTGGGCCTGAAAAACACCTTTTTTTGTTGGGGACCACCTAAAATTTATTGTGGTCAAGTTTGGTTCCAATTTGCCCTGTAGATTCATAGGAGAAGATCTTTGAATGAAAAGTTTACGCCGGACGGATGGACAGACGGATGATGGACGGACGCAAAGTGATGGCAAAAGCTCACCCTGGCATTAGCCAGGTGAGCTAATGAGTAAGTTCAGCAGTGCATATTTCTAAGAAAAATGAACTCGATATCCTTACCATATATACTCATCGTCATTATTTGCAAATGAACTGTAAGATAAAATTTACTGCATTAAAACTTAGGAGTGGTTTAGGAGAATTTATTTCCTTATAAAATTATTTTTCCGTTATAAAAGAAATGCATTAATTTTTCGCTATTTTTGATAAATGCCCTGATTTCTTCTAGGAGGATTCATTCCTATCAATCCCGGGCAGATATTCGGTGAACTAGATCTTTTTACAAAAACTATTGCCTTGGAAAATTTTGCAAAAACTATTTCCTGGGGAAATTTTACAAAAACTTTTGCCCCCAATATTCAGAAAAACAAGGCTAGATTACTTTAATCGTCTTAATCTTTATATACTTTAGACTTTGGAGTTTCATTTCTTTTTAATTAGACTTCAAAGTTGGATTTTACATGTTAGCAATTTATGTTCTTTATGGATCATTAATACTTAGAAATTTAAAGACATTTTATGAGTACATTGGGATTATTGGATTGGGTTTGTTTCATTGATTTATTCACTTTTTTCACCTTTTTGGGGGCCATTTAGGGCTTGCTATATGGTGTGAGGTTCCTCACTGTGTTGAAGACTGTACGGTGATCACCCCTAGATGCTTTGTTTTTGGTAAACCTGGATATGATATGTTGTCTCCTTGACATTTACCCCGTTTCCTTTGTTTTTCATATGCAAGGTAAAACTTTGTCCAGTTTTGTAACAATTTAAAATTTGATAATGCTTAAAGCAATTTCCTTGCTAGCATGAGATATGCTTTGGCTGAAATAATTTTATAAGGTAATAAAACAGTTATATAATGCATATGAGGGCAATAAACTGGAAAATTTTGCCCTCTGTGTCAGAAACCCCCAAGTGTTCTATTGCCCTCGGCCGTTGGCATCGGGCCATAGAACAATTCGGGATTTCTGACACATTGGGCAAAACATTCTAGTCTATTGTTCTCATATGCATTAAATAACTGTATAATATGTGCCCTCTAAGTGGAAGGACAGACAAAGAAAGTGGGATGGATAGACAAAAGGACACAAACAGGCAAACTGTAGGATAACACAACCCACCTTTTCCTCCTCAGGGGGCAAAAAAAAAATCACTTAGCAACAGTACACTGGAACTCTTGGAACATCTTACCATTAAATTTTGATACTTAATCCATCTGCACAATTTTTAAGGTAAAACTTTTTAAAAAATTAACATGTATTTCAAATGGCTGAATGAAGTTAGGCCTAAAAAAATACCTGTGTTTCCGGTTTTCCGGTAACATACTCTTCAAAATTAGGGTCGGTAGGTAGGCATTTTTTTTTTATTTTTCCAAAACTTTTTACGTAGACATATAGAGAGTAACATCTGGACTTAAACAGTGCTTCTTTAAAAACTGCCAAAAAACTTTAGGGTATTACGAAATTATTTGGAGTAAATGAACATGAGACCATAACACATATGTCAACTCCAACTGCAATAATTTTAATGAGCTGTATGGCTATTTTGGAAACTAATTCCTCATAAGCAGCACTAGGACAAAACACATCTGATTTCCTTTGAAATACACTAAAAACTGAGAGAAAAAAAATATATACTTAAAACTATATACATTTCTGGAATGAGAGCCTCAGGGGAGATTGACTGCACCAACTGTGTTATTTTCTATAAAATGTAGCATTCACTCCCTTACATTTTACCACGTTACACTTTGTGCTTGTCACACTGTTGTCAGGTCTGAGTAAAATGAAGTCATCGTAAAGGTCTTTCTGTGTATAATTCTTGTAAAGTTTGATTCAATTTTTCAATTTATATGAGTAGTTTCAAGGGAGATGTTCAAAATGTTAAAAGTTAAAAACTCACATTTTCTTTGTTTTTATCCGATCAGTATGGAACAGTAAAATTATAAAACTGGGTTTGAGTTTTTGCACAGAGGCATTTCGATGGCTTATGTCTCTTCAAAGCATATAGAAATCAAACATTTGAAGGACCAATAAATTCAAAACTCAGGAAAAGTTGCTTTCTAGAAGAGCAATTTTGTATCTGACTTTCAATACACCATTTGCCAGAAAATTTACTTCAGTAAGCTCCAGTAGTTTGAGCAAAATGCAAAAAGTAAATGGATGGGAGCCACAGGTAGAATAAACTGCTGCGCCAAGAGCGCATAATATGCCCGTCCACTGTCAACTTGAACTTTATGGCATTGTTGGACCACAACAAAATTTTGATTGAAAAAAAAAATCAAACAGAATATGTGCCTTACCAAGATGTAACCATTCAACAAATATCAAATTAATATGTAAAAAATGAATTATCAAAAAAATATTAAATTCAAGGGCCATAACTGTCCACCAAAATCATTAAACAGGAACCAAATTTAAACTTAATCCATTATTTATAAACATACAATCATAAACTATATATCAAATCAACATATTCACACATTGTAAAGAAAAGGTGTTGTCTGATGTTAAACTGATGTTTTTCAAAAATTTACAAAGTCCAAGGGTCATAACTCTGTACAAGTTCAACCAACCAAAACCAAATTAGAACTTGAACTGTATCTCACCTAGATATACTCATATATCAAATATAAAAGCAATCAATTTATTTTATAAGATTTAAATGGATTTATCTTTAAGTTCTAATATTATAACAATTAAACTTACAATTCTCGTATTATGTTTTTGCATTTTACACACCGGTTTTACTTGTATAAAGCTCTAATGGTTTTATATTTATATTTTATATTTATTTATTAAAATTGTTCCATATATTTAACTGTTCTCGCCACAATATAGCTGAAATATTGCTGAAGTTGGCGTAAAACATCAATCAATCAATCAATCATATATCAAATACCAAATCAATATGTCAAGTGGTTACAGAAAAAAAACTCCGGAAACCTATATTTTTTCGAAATTTCACTAAGTCCAAGGGCCATAACTCTGCACCAAATCATCTGAATGGAACAAAATTCGAACTTGATCTGTATCTCACCTACATATAGACATATACCAAATATGAAATCAATATGTCAAGCAGTTACAGAAAAAGACTCTGGAAACCTATATTTTTCAAAATTTCACTAAGTTCAAGGGTCATAACTCTGTACAAAATCAACGGACTGGAACCAAATTCGAACTTGATCTGTATTTCACCTAGATATAGTCATATACCAAATATGAAATCCATATGTCAAGCGGTTACAGAAAAAATCTCCAGAAAGTAAAAAGTTAATGGACGGACAGACGGACGGACGGAGGGTATACCATTATACGCCCGTCTTTTGAAGGGCGTATAAAAACCACTGACCATCTTCTGTTTCTAAAAATTATTGCATGATTATTAGGATGTGGGTAGTGAGAGGTCTGTTCTTGTAATCTAAAAAAAAACAACAAAAAATCTCATATCTCAAATTTGCAAGAAAATATATTTTTATTATCATGAGCACTGCATTAAATCATAATACATGCTTTTAAAAAAAATAACAACACTTAAGTTTGTGAGATCCTGGATACTACTAATGCAATAATCCCATTAAATATTGAATGTGCAATTGGCTGTAATACACCTTGTTGTGTAAAGAACAAGTAACATTCATATCAATACTTTTTAATGCTTAACTGTAATTGACTAGGGCTATGTTGAACTACCACATGGACAGGACTTGGATTTTTCAATTTCTTTAAGCCACTCAAGAAGAGTGTTTGTCAAGAGTTCATTGCATTCATTCAACAAACATATGTCGGCAGCTTACAGATTTAAACGGTTATGTACCCTCTACTGTGAGCTGGATAACAAAATGTCGTAATTTTAGACTGCTAGGTTGATTTGTGTAGCTAACATGTCTTCAGTGACAAGATGGAACAATGATTAAAAATTCATTAGAACAATCAATTAAAACAGATGCAAATACAATTATGGAACAAAAGTCCCTGAAAACCTAAAATGATTTAATTTATTTACTGTCCAGTCACTCTCTACACCTTTTGTAAACTCTCGGATAAATCTGAAAATAAAAAAAATATAATTATGTAAACAAATGTTTGCTGAAACTACAACGTAAGATAAAAATTTGGAAGCCAAATTCAATTATTTCTTATGACATTTTTCTACTTTTGAATAAAGGGACAGGTACCATGGGGACAAAAAATTATTTGTTTGAATTCACAGAACTTTTTTCACAGAAATTTATTACAGTAACATAAACTAGTGTAACCAAGTTTAGTTCCAACTGGCCTAGTAATTTTAAAAGATAAGGACTCTGAATGTGTTTTCCCTTGGAGTTCAATGTAAACTTTATAGTGGTCTCATTCCTTGTTCTCCATCTGAAAATTGACAACAGAGGAAGACACCAAGCTGCAGAACATTAAAAACTGAAAACCTAGGAAACTTCAGTAGTATTTATTAAGGGGTAGGGTAATATTGTTATTCTGAATCTCATTGAACAATTCTCATATCTGTCAAGTCTCACGCTTTTGGCATTAGAGTCACGCTTTCCAATACCAAATCACGCTCTCACGCCCACCCTTTTAAATGTCACGCTTTTCAAATTTTCTCGAAACATAGGTTTTGAATAGAAAAACAACCTTTTCAACACAAAATTAATGGTTATTCTGCACATTCTTTCAAACTACTGGTTCATTTTCTACTAAAGGCCCTGAAGTGAAACAAATTTTTCAATGGAAGTCACAGATATAAAAGCTTATTTTATGTTTTTCCTTTTAAATGGAAAATTTAGTTTGTTTCAAATTTCTTGCAATAACCATTTGAAATGCTCGAAGAATGCACCATTTTGTGTCTCTGAAAAAAAATCTTGTGGCTATCCATCAAGACGGCCACTGTCTCACTCTTGGAACCCACCCATTCTTCTACATTTAAGTGTTTCCTGATAGATGAAAATCATAACTTTAGCATTTAATTTACATAATGTCATTTATACAGTCTGGGTTTAATAGATTTTACAGTGAATATCAGTAAAATTCTGAAATGCTGAAAATTCCCATTTTATCACCATATCTGGGCTATATATTGGGTTTCAGTTTACAAATATGTGTATAAAATTATATTTTGTAATATAATAATGCAAAATAGATATTCACACCATGAATCTGTGTGTTTTGACAATTTATATGAGAAAGTGTGCAAAAACTTGCAAATTTTCGTAATAATTATTATTGTTTGATATTTACATCACCTTAAAATAGCTAAATTTTGTATCAGACATAAAGCAGTTATACTAAAGTAAGTGAGAAACTGAACCGTCAATCAAAACAACGAACAATCCATGGACAATGGCAAAATCAGACACACTAAGAAACAAGGACACCACTTAAGTACGGGACAAAAAAGAAAAATGAAGACACACATACAGATGAACAACACAGACCCAATAAAAAACCATGGGCAAGATCAGGTGTACCGGTAGAGTAAGCATCTCCTGCTTCTTATAAGACACCCGCCGTGTTGAACATGTCAACTCTGGTAGTAAAGTCGAATCCAATAAAGGAAAAACAAACTTTAGTTGTAGAGGGAAAGATCTGTTGTCATCTGGGAAACAGATATCCCATAGCGTTCCACAAAATCTTGATGTCGACCGTAAAACTTCTGTAGTGATGACTTTAAGTTTTTTGTAACGTACCCTTGCTTAAGTAGTCTATTTGTAAGCAGCTGAGCTCTATCAAGGAAGTCACTGTAATGACCACAAGCCCTTGAGTAGCGAATGAGTTGTGAGATGTAAACTCCATATGCTGGTGCTTTTGGAATGTTGCTGCAAAGAAAAGGGAAGTTGACTATTGGAAAAGTGAAGTCATCACGTTTGTCATACAGGCTAGTTTGTAATGTACCTCTGTTGTCAATTTCAAAGTGAAGGTCAAGGAATGAAGCCGATGTGGAAGTATCTGTAGTATCCTTAATTTCAAGCTCTTTTGGATAAATAAGATGAAGAAAATCACCAAAGTGAGGTTGTTTAATGATAAAATATCATCTATATAACGAAAACTGAAATTAAAGGACTGGGCCAGTTTTTTGTCTTTATTTTGAAGAAGCCTTTCAATGAATTCAGCCTCATAAGAGTGGAGAAACAGATCGGCTAAAAGAGGTGCACAGTTTGTGCCTACTGGAATTCCAATGGTCCGTTGAAAAACAAGTCCTCAAAACTGGACAAATATATTGTTGATCAAAATCTCTAACATTTTTATCACTTCTTCCTCTTAGCTTTCTTTTGATATCTTTTTCAAATGATTTTACAATAAACTGCGACCAAGCTTAGCGTTGACACGTTCGGCACAAATAGGTAAACAAAGTATTCACGTGCTCAACAAAACTTTTTAGAAGTTACAATCATTTTCATTGGCAGCAAAATATGTATACCACCAATCGTGTTTTCTGACCATAACAATGACCAAATAAGGAAATGGAATTTACGTTTTACTACCAATAGTAAAACATTAGCACGTGAAGTACTCTCGTATAAAATAATCTATACAAATGGAAGAATAGTGGTAAAAAGTTGCTAGAAAGAAAATCAACCGAGAAAATACTGGCTAATTCATGGTGTAGAGGGTAAACCCCCTCTTTTTTTTCTTGGAAGTTTTATTCATTTCTTGAAGAAATTTGGCAAAATCTCTTCTCATTGAGCACCATTGCAACACCCCCTTTTTATTCCGGATCTACCGGTTGAATGAGAGTTTCATATGTAATATTGGAAAAATCCTACCTTGGTGCGATTCAGATGCTTGTATATTTTTGACAAAATACGCAGTTGCAAATAAATATTTACTCAAAAAAGATGAATACCATTAGTGGGAGTCAGAGGCAGGAGTTCTGGATGTTGGAACCTCCCCCTTTTCTGGATTTCCCCCTCAATTTCGTGCAGAATTTAGGCAAAAATTTATTTAAAAAATGGCAAAAAATCGACTGGAACTCTTTTCTAACCGCTTTTTCAGGAACCCCATCTGCCCATTGGGAACAACTTTTTCGAAGGTTGGGTCTGCCGGTGAATATTGGCTATGGGATAGCTCAAATAGTTAAATTTGTGACTGTTAAATCCAATTAGATCTTGTAGTTTGTTTTCCGAAATAGCTTGTATTAAGGAAAGTCTTACATCCTACAGGTACGCCGCCAAAGAACTGGATTTTAATAAGATTGTAAGTCCAGGATATCAAAAAAGTTTTTTTTTTAAAGAAATCAGTTTTTAGCGAGATTCTGATCTGGGAAATATGTTGGTGGATAGGTATATTCCACTTCTGCCACCCCCCCCCCAAAAAAAAATTTTAAAAATCACCCATGAACTTGGTCTGCTTGTTTGTGCCATCTTGCATATTTATCTACTAAATATTACTAAATAACTGGGAAGAATATCAAGTCTGCCAAAGCTGTCTACGCATTTCAATTGAAAATTGCGAAGGTAAGATTTGTCCTCGTATTACTGAATAAAGTGTATTGGAAAGTCGTGGATCTTTTCAGTGGGGTCAGACTCCTCCGCGTTTGTATATATTAGTTGTAGGAATGGGACGGATATTAAAATCAGTTAAACATTGTGAGACGGGAAAACAAAGAAGTTCACTTGCAAGTTCAACAACTATACTCGTGGGGGGGGGGGGGCCGTGGGGGGTACTTTAAACTTTGATTCTTTGATTTTTTTAAAATTTTCATGTAAAAACAATGGTATTTTAGTATAAATTTGGGTATGTTTTACATACGGGAATATATAAATTCAGGGCATGCTTTTGTGATCGATTTGGCACATCCCTACTCATGATCATAAATATTCAAAGTTCCCATCCCGTACTGGGACTATACTACTGCGACAATTGGAATGATGAAAAACAACATAAGTATATCAAAATTGACACAAGCAGAGATAATTATAGGAGTTGATCCCCGCTGTACAGAAAAAAACCTTTCAACTGTCAGTAGATCCAGTCACCCCCTCTAAAAATTATAATCTAATGACCAACCACAAAACTCTTTAAACATTTTTTTCAACCTAAAAATAACTGGTGAAATCCAAGATTTCAGCCACGATCCAACAAAGTTCACACTACCAGCCCTTCAATCTCGTTCAAATAACCGAGTTAAATGGAACAAACATTCCATAGTCCTTGGTGGTCTCTCAAAAAAATAAATGGAATATCATCGGTCGATGTTGTATGATGTAAAAAATGTATAATTCATTCGTATTCTGGAGGAATATTTAGGATATGAAAAATTTGCTTCTTCAACCTCTAGAGATTTATCAGTTTTGTTGTTTTCTACAAGAATATTTTAAAATATGAATACTTTGGGTATGTAACAGATTTTGCTAGCCTATGTAACAGAGATTTTCTAGTTATGTTATGTTTCACACACTTATGTACTTATACAGAATATGCCTTTATTGGAAAAATGTTTTATTTTGATCGTAATGTAGGTCAAACTATTTAACAATTCTTAAAATTAAAACTTTTTATAAAAACTTCGGTAAAAACTTGGACAATTTAATATTCTACCTACAACAAGATACAAAAGAAGTCACGTGCTTGTTCTAATTATGGTTTCTCACTTCAGTGCAAGCCCCGCCTTGTTGTTATCGACAAGCCAATGAAAGTAAACGTTAAATTTTTGCTTACAAACATTTTGTTGAAAGTTTCGCAAAGAACATCCCAGCGCTAAGCTTTCTTGCAGTTCATTGTATCCTACTCTTGAACTTACTATGAGGAAGGAAATACCAACACCAAAAAAAAATTGGCAGTTTGAAGCAGGGGTTGCAAGGGGTTATTCTAGCAGAAAAAGTACATTTTCACATGAGACAAAATTACAATTGTAAGCTTTATCTATATATAGTTGAACTTCGATGGCTCAGCTGCAATACCTTGAACAACATGGATGTCTCAAACCTATTTCTGGGCCCTTTGTTTGAATTAAAACACAGTTTGACCTTAATAGCTCAAACAATACTCTAGCTCAAACTGTTTTTATCTGTCCCTTTGATAATCAAGCCATTGAAGTTCGACTGTAAATTCGAAACTAATACTGATAATTTTATTCCTTGAAGTTGAAGTTTTCTCTGTGTTAAATGATTACCTGTAATTACTGACTCTTGTATATTCAAAACAATAATCCAAAAAATCTTTTGGGCTGATTTCCCCTCTTCTTACTTCTTCATGAAGAACATCCTTATTTCGCATTTCTATTAAAACTACTGTAATTTCCATGTACATCTTTTCTGTAAGAAGTCAAAGTATCATCATGTAGCTCTTGCACATTACAGAAATTAAACAATAAAAGTACGTGATTTGAATAGCAAAAGTCGCCAATCATACCTTTGACTTTCAAAAACACAGTTTTTCTGCCATCTTGTAGCAGAGTAGATTAATAGATATTTTTGACTATCAAATCAATTAGCATTGGTCTCTCAGGTATTCAAATAATTTTCTGTTGTTGTGATCCTAATGCAATCGAACAACTTTTTATTGTATTTTGTATTATCATTTTGTCCCCTAAATATGATAAATACAATATGTACAAAAATGGATCATAATGCATTGAGGTTTATGTGAAGTTTGGTTAACATTGGATGAGAGATGTACATGTAAAACAAGAATTGTCCACAAACACAATTTAAAATTTTTTTAAAGTCTTAAAGGGTCATAACTCCATAGAAACTTGCTAACAATTCCAACAAATGGGTAAGAATATATATATGCAGGGTTCGAATCTAAGAGTAGTTCTGTAGCCCCAAGCTAGTAAATGTAAGGAAGGACTACTAGAATTAGTATTTTGGTAGTCCTTTGGACTAGCAAAATTAGGAAATTTCTCAAAAGTACATTAATTTTAGGCCCCTAAAATCACTCTAATTCAGGCTTCTTGTAGTCGTTTTTGTCTAATGAGAATTAAATAAAGTGTCAAGCCCTGATATGGTCTATAATCCTGTGTATTTGGATGAAATCAGATAAAAGAGGTAGGAGAAGTGGTGCCTACAAACTGAATTTCACAAAATTTTAAGGCATTAATTAAGGGCAATAACTCTGTGAAAGAATGTCTATACATCATTCCAATACAGTTTACTTAAATTTGCTTCAAAAGTTTCAGAGAAGATGATGAAAATGTGATTTTTCCCATAAAGTTCAAAGTTAAACCAACATGCTGGCCAACATGTTTTTTTTTTGTTTTTGTCAAATTGGAACAAAATGAGCAATCTTTTAAAGGACCTTTAGTACATCATTCCTATAAAGTTTGATTAAATTTGCTTCAGCGGTTTCAGGGGAAAAGATGAAAATGTGATTTTCCCATAGAGTCCAATGTTAAACTATGTTCCGTGCTGGCAGCCATGTTTTTTATCTGATCCGAACAAAATGACCAATCTTTGTAAATGACCTTCCATACATCATTCCTTTAAAGCTTGGTCATATTTGCTTTAGCTGTTTCAAAGGAGAAGATCAAAATGTGATTTTCCAATAAGGTCCTATGTTAAACTATATTCCCCCATGCTGGCAGCCATGTTTTTTATCCGACTGGTACAAAATCTTTTAAAAGACCTTTAGAACATCATTCCTGTAAAGTCTTCTTCAGGGGTTTCAGAGGAAAAGATGAAAATGTCATTTTCCCATAGGGTCCAATGTTAAACTATGTTCTGTGCAGTGGCAGCCATGTTTTTTATCAGATCGGAACGAATGAGCAATCTTTGTAAAGGACCTTTAGTACATCATTCTGTAAAGTTTGGTTCAATTTGCTTCAGTGGTTTCAGAGGAGAAAATGAAAATGTGTAAAGTTAAGAGACGACGGACGATCATCATCCGGGCACCAAGTGATGGCAAAAGCTCATACTGACCCTTTGAGTCTGGTGAGCTAAAAAGAAGGTGGACATTATTCTTAAGGAGGTTCACTACTCCATTAGAAAACTAGAAGTACTGTGGTCCGTTGGGCCACAAATGAATACCCCGCTTCCAAAGTGTAATACAATTCTTTAAACAGTTGTCCAGACCAAATTTGAAATTGTCCCCACTCATACAAACCAAGAAAACAGGAAGTGGTAATACAGCAGAACAGGCTTACACATTACAACTCATCAAAATCAATCTTCAGACCAAATATGAAACCAATCCAACCTATGCAAGCTGAGAAAACTGTATAGAAAATTTCTCCTTCCTAGTTAGTTACAGTTAAATATCAAAGAATAGGCAAACAGGAAGTGCATGCACAACAATTATAAAGCTACAGTCCAAATTTGAAATCATCCCCACTTATAGGATCCAAATAAACTGTGATGAAAAATTCTCATCCATAAATGGTTTTAGTAAAACTTCAAAATATCGGAAAACGGGAAGTCGTAATACAGCAGACCTAAAAAAAGCTTACGCGCTACAACTCATTATAATAAAGCTCCAGACTAAATTTGAAATCATTGCCACCCATACAATTCAAGTAAACTGGGACGAAATTTTCTCATATATATAGTGTGTTATAGTAAAACTTCAACATAACGGCAAACAGAAAGTACCATCACGTCAGACCCGAAAATAGCTTACATGTTACAACTCATCATAATCAAGCTTCTGACCAAATATGAAATCATTCCAAAATATACAAGCTGAGAAAACTGTGAACAAAAATGTGTGATAGACGGACGGACAGACGAATGGACGGACTGACACCCCCATCACTATATACCCACCGCTTTTTCAAAGCAGGTGTATAATAAATAGGATTTCAAATAAATGTGATTTTTTCTTGTTAGAAAATTAAAGAAGAAATAAAATAAAGTGAAAAAAATAGACAGGTTGATGATCTCGTTTTTGATATATAAGTGATTGAAAATATGGCGGGAAACTGACCTCCTCGGATTTTTCATAGGATTAACATTAGAAAGGTCTAACCATGAATGAATGTGACAGAATAAATAAAATTTAATGAAATTTTTACAGAGTGCTCATTAAGAGGTATGAAATGAAATCATAAAAAAAATAAGTGGGTCTTCCATGGGCAAAAAATTATAATGCTTTTAAATGGATGAAACCAGAGAATTCCAAAAATCAGACAGAAATCCCAAAACATGAGGAGCAAACCACCAACACTTTAAAGAATTAAAGAACCTTAGTGAGCAAGCTCACATACCCCACGCCCCCACATATCGAATAATCCTGCATTATCCATAAAAATATAAAAATCCAGTATAATGGTGTACCCTATTAGCATTATCTTGCCTAAAAATGACTAATTTAACAAATACATTTTTTATGAAAAATCAGCAAAAATCAAATTCAAGTAGTATGCAATTCTTCAATACATGCACAATCAATCTTCAAAATAAAAACTTCTTACCTTAAAAATTGTAGCAGGAGTTATACGGACAAATGATGTTCCCTATATGATTTTCTCGCCAAAAAATGACTAATTTCAACAATGCATATTTTTGTGAAAAATCAGCAAAAATGAAAATACAAGTAGTGTGCACATCTTTGATATATTACATAATCAATCTGCAAAATCAAAGTTTCCAACCTTATAAACTGTAGGAGGAGTTATCCGGACAAATGATGTACCCTATATGCAATATGATGCATAATAATGACAAAGTTCAACAATGTGTAGTTTTCTGAAAAATAATCCAAAATCAAAATCCAAGACGCATGCACATCTTTGATATGTGCACAATCAGCCTGCAAAATAAAAACTTCCTTGCTTAAAAACTGTAGGAGAAGTTATCCGGACAAATGATGTACCCTTAGTATATGCAATATTATGCACAAAAATGACAAAGTTCAACAATGTGTATTTTTCTAAAAAATTATCCAAAATCAAAATCCAAGTAGCATGCACATCTTTGATATGTGCACAATCAACCTGCAAAATAAAAACTTCCTATCTTAAAAACTGTAGGAGGAGTTATCCGGACAAATGATATACCCTATATTCAATATTATGGGCAATTAAAGAACTTTAGTGAGCAAGCTCACATACCCCACGCCCCCACATTTAGGATAATCCTGCATTATCTCAAAATTATCAAAAAATTGAAATCCTCTCTTACAGATGAACAATCATCCTGTAAAATATCTTGAAACCTGTAGCAGGATTTATCCGGGCAAAATGAGTACCCTGTAAACTTCCTATCTTATAAACTGTAGGAGGAGTTATCCGGACAAATAATGTACCCTATATGCAATATAATGCATAAAAATTACAAAGTTCTACAATGTGTAGTTTTCTGAAAAATTATCAAAAATCAAAATCCAAGTAGCATGCACATCTTTGATTTGTGCACTATCAACCAGCAAAATAAAAACTTCCTAGCTTAAAAACTGTAGGAGGAGTTATCCGGACAAATGGTGTACCCTATATGCAATACAATGCATAAAAATTACAAAGTTCAACAATGTGTACATGGTGTAGTTTGCTGAAAAATTATCAAAAATCAAAATCCAAGTAGTATGCACATCTTTGATATGTGTTCAATCAAGCTGCAAAATAAAAACTTCCTAGCTTAAAAACTGTAGGAGGAGTAATATCCGGACAAATGGTGTAGCCTATATGCAATATAATGCATAAAAATGACAAAAGTTCAACAATGTGTAGTTTGCTGAAAAATAATCAACAATCAAAATCCAAGTAGTATGCACATCTTTGATATGTGCACAATCAACCTGCAAAATAAAAACTTCCCAGCTTAAAAACTGTAGGTGGAGTTATCCGGACAAATGGTGTAGCCTATATGCAATATAATGCATAAAAATGACAAAGTTCAACAATATGCAGTTTGCTGAAAAATTATCAAAAATCAAAATCCAAGTAGTATGCACATCTTTGATATGTGAACAATCAACCTGCAAAATAAAAACTTCCTAGCTTAAAAACTGTAGGAGGAGTTATCCGGACAAAT